>CAUYLG010050225.1:0-123442 GCA_963573385.1 Cacajao melanocephalus | reverse complement strand
ATTGGGTTAGAAGATATTCTTTTAGCTCACAGAAGTTTCTTATTATCCACTTTCTGAAGCCTAATTCTGTTAGTGGAATGCACTCGTTCTCCATCAGGCCTTGTTCCCTTGTTGATGAGGAACTGTGATCCCCTGTAGAAGGAGAGGCATTCTGCTTTTGGGTATTTTCAGCCTTTTTATGCTGGTTTCTTTCCATTTTTGTGGATTTATCCACCTGTCGTCTTTGTAATTAATGACTTTCAAATTGAGTCTCTGAGTGGACATCCAACTTGTTGATTCCCAGCGCCAGAATCTGAGCAACCCACTGCGCTGGCTAAAACAGCAGCATTGAGATTCGTGGTGCTTTTCTGCCCGGGGATCTCCAGTCTGGCTTCCCTCCTCGGTCCCTTTATCAATCAGCTGAATGGGCGACTCTGACCTCCCAGAGCTCCAAATGTCGCCTAAAAGGGAACCCAGTCCCGTTTACTCCGCACTGAGAACTGCCGTGCTGGCCACAAGAGTCGTGCTGGCCACAAGAGTCATGCTGGCGACCCGTGGGGCTCCTCCGCTGGGAATCTCCCGGTCTCTGAGCAACAAAAATTCGTCTGAAAGTGTGGTGTCCACTCGTTCTCTGTGCTTTCACTGGGAGCTACAATCCTGAGCTACTAGTAATTGATCATCTTGGATCTCTCTCCAAAAATGAACATTTCTTGGTGCCTGTTGGATGTCAACCTCCTAGGTGTTTGCCCTGTTTATTCATTTCCCTTGATGAGAACCTTGTAGGGCAAAGGATGTGTTTTGACTCTACAGCCAAGGAGGAAGCTGGATAAGGGAGCTGAGACACCTTGCCCAGTCTCAGCACATGATGAGTCAGGGTTTAATACTAGGTATGTCTAAAAAGCCCATTCTTCCCTCATTACCGTTCATGTCTTCCTATTGGCTGAAACTGTCAGTTCTGAGACAGAAGAGGGACTGTTATTCAAGACCTATTCGCTGTCTCCTTGTTTGGGCATATTTTAAGAGCTGCCCTAAGTGATTATGTGACAACCAATGAAAACTAAATACAAGTTGCTCATTGCAAACATCCCAAACTGCCCTGGCAGCTTTCAGGTCAAGTTGCTAACCTGCTAAGGGTGGTTCTGCCAGCAATCTGTCCCTCAGTTGACCTGGGGACTTGATTGCACATGTCTATCATTTGTGGCCACAACAAAGTTAAAGACTCGTGGCTGGCTGTATGACATTTGTCACTTCACATTAACCTGAGCTCTGAGCTCTCATTTAAAAGTGTTCCTTAAAAATGAAGACCACTCTCCTTCACAATAAAAGCCATCTCAAAGCTTCTTATGTTTTCTGGGTCTTAGACATCTTCAAAAACAATGAACACTGCAGTTTTCACGAATAGCAGTTCCCCGTTCCCCAAGATGAGGTAGACAAAAACCTCTAGCAGTTGAGGCTGGAGAAATGGGCGCCTGGAAGACAGGGAGCTGGCCCAGGTGTTAAGTGGGAGATGTGGTGGCAGTGGGCGCCTTCTGCTATGGAAATCCCAGGAGATGTGCAGTGCGGGGCAGTCCAGGAAGGTAGTTCAAGTCAACTCGTCCCTCAGACATAAAGAGAGGAGTTAGGTGGCTAACACCCTACAGTTGTCAAGAGCAAGCTGCTCCTGTGAGTGGAGAATGAAATCTGGGGAGCAGAGGGATTCAGAGGAAAGTGGAGACCCAGACCCCTCCCTGGGGAGCTCTCTGGAGGACCGCTGATGTCAGAGAACACCACTGGAAAGAAAGCCTCTGTGTTTGGTTCCACGGATCAGGGGTGCTTCTTCTGGAGGAAGACAGAGGAAGGGAAAAGCAACCTTTTATTGAAATGGGGAAACTTCCCCAGGTGCTCATCAATTAGCGAGGCCAAAGTAGGTGGAAATGGCTCCCCTTACCTTCCCTCTGCAAACCATTCCCGCAGGTTTGGATCAGTCTTTAGAGTCAAGCAGCCCTGCATGCGCCTTCTGGCTCCAGCACACAAGAGCTGTGGGC
This sequence comes from Cacajao melanocephalus, assembly GCA_963573385.1. NCBI lineage: Eukaryota > Metazoa > Chordata > Mammalia > Primates > Pitheciidae > Cacajao > Cacajao melanocephalus. The sequence continues at coordinate 121,439 of CAUYLG010050225.1, read as the reverse complement.
CTGGGAACAAACTGAGATTGAAGTAAAGTGCTTGGTATAGTGGTTTGTACATAGTAGGTGCTCAGTAAATATTAGTTCCTGATCTCATTTCCCTCCTTAGAGAAGGCCACTGGAGGTCCTGCAACATAAGAAGGGATAGAAAAAACAAGCAGATGTAACTACAGGGTGAGGGTGGTGTTCTCAGGAGAGCTGTTTCCTGGAACTGTCCAGAGAATCAGAGAAACAATGCCCCAGACTGGCCCCACCTTCAGGTCAGAGCTAGTCTGCTCAGGGCATGGGGGCTGGTTATCATTGAGACCCTGGCCCCGCATCGTGATTAAATGGTCTGATCTCACTCTAGAGATCCATCTCCAGGCAGGGGCTGGGAGTATCAAGAGGCATCCAACCTGCTCCTGGAAGTAATCCAGGAATCCCTTGAAGAACACTCTGCAGGGCCTGGGACCACAGCCAGTGGGAAGTGAAAGCTTTTCTGGATGGTTTTAAAGACCTGCTTTCTCTTGTCCCCTGTGTGTATGAGCCTAAGTCTGGGGGAAGCTTGGCTCTAGGGAAGGCCCAGTTATCTTCGTGGGGGAAGGACAGGTGCCAGGTACTGGCCATTCTGTTTAGCTCTATTGTGATGTCCATGGTAAATGCACTTTTCTATGCTGTTAAAATCTCAGGAATGTTGGACAGAGATGTGGTCATTCAGCAAAGAATTTCTGAGGCCTGTATGTGCAGGTGTTGTGAAGTGCCAGGGCTATGCAGGGGAGACGAACATGACATGAGCCTTCCCCTTAAGGAGCTCCTGATTCTGGAGGACACAGATGCAGAAACAGTGGGACAGGTGCTCGGGTGCAGAATGTACGATATGCAGGGGAGGTGCCACGTACAGGGGAGTCAGCCACACTCAAGGTTGGGAGGCTGCTCAGAAGCAGCCAGTTATATGGGGTCTTGAAGGGTGACTTGATGTCTGCCTCTGGGCAAGGTGGAAAGAACATTTCAAGAAGAGGGAACAGTGTGTGCAACAGCAGGAATGTAGGAAACACGACTCACCCCAGGGAGCCGCGTATGGTGTGGTTTAGCTGAATATAGAATTCCAGGCAGGAAGGATCCGCAGATGCAGATGGGCAGAGGGAGCGGCAGGCTGTGCATGGCCTTGTGTGTCTTGCTAAGCAGTGGGACTTCATCATAAGGATCATGTGGGATCCTTCTTGTGGAGCATAACAGGATAGGACAATAATAGTAATTATAATCATAATTATTATTCTATTTTTTTTATAAGCGAGTGCTTGCTATGTGCCAGTCACTTTTCTAAGGGCTTTACTTGAATTAATGTATTAATCCTTAAAACAATCCACTGTGATAGGTGTTCTTAGTCTCCTTTACAGATGAGGAAACTGAGGTACAGGAAGACAGTAAGTGACTGGGTTTGAACCCAAGTTGCTTGGCTCCAGGGGGTTCTGTCCTTGGAGGCACATTTGTCACTGCTTTTTGCTTTTTGTGTAGTGAAGAAAAACAATGGCATGAAGCCCAGCAATGGACTAGGTGCCCTACTCATCTCAGGGACTCTAACTCCTGCGCTAGCCTTACCTCTGAGATTTGGTTTTTACCTAGTGTTTTTGTGTTTGTTGTTGTGAGGAGGAATACATGAGCCTTTTGAAGACTCCGAGATCATGAAACAAAATATTTTTGTCTCTTAGATCCAGATTTCAAATAGTTCACAGTCTTTGCATGGTTGATGTGACCTGGTTAATGTCGCTACTCATTCTCACTGTCAACTTTCATTCCTGAGAGGCTGCCCGGTGACAGCAGGAATGCCTTTGCCTGGGTGGCCCTGCAGGAATCAGATTAGCCTGGGTGCTGGGGCACGCACCAGGCCAGTTCCTGGGTGGCGTCTGTAGTGAAATGCAGCTCTGGCTACCTCCAGCCTCCATCTCTCCTGAGAGACTGAGACGCAATCATGTTAATCTCAAACATACTAGAACATCCTAGACAGGAGGTTTTTTGTTTTGTTTTGTTTTGTTTTGTTTTGTTTTTGAGGCAGGGTCTCACTCTGTTGTCCAGGCTGGAATGCAGTGACGAGATCATGGCTCACTGCAGCCTTGACCCCCCGGGCTCAAGCAATCCTCCTGCCTCAGCCTCCTAAGAAGCTGGGACAGCAGATGCGCACCAACATGCCCAGCTAATTTTCTTTACTTTTTTGTAGAATTGAGGTCAAAGTTGCCCAGGCTGGTCTAGAACTCCTGGACTCGAGCAATCCCCCTGCCTTGGCCTCCCAAAGTGTGGGATTATAGGCATGAGCCACCATGTCCACCTGGCAGGAGGTCTTGACATCCCTGTTTTTCAGACGAGGAAACTGAGGCTTGGAGAGGTGAAGCCTTGCTCAAGATCATACAGCGAATAAAGGACAGAGCTGGAGTCTGAAGCCAGTCTGACCAACTGTAAAACCCACATGCTGTCCTGACACCATTCAATCCTGTCAGGTAAGGATTATCATCCCTGTTTCATAGATGAGGGGACAGAGGCTCAGAGAGGGAGAGTGGTGTTCTTGAGGTCACACAGCAAGTCCATCGTAGCAGTGGGGCTGGAGCCCAGCCTCTCAGAATCCAAGGGCTCTAGGACAACCTTTCATCCTGATTCAGCCAAACGACTGCCCTCTGAGGAGGGCACAGGCCCTGGGAGGAGGGGAACCTTCTGTTCTCCGGTCCCTGATTCCTGACCCCAGGGCCCGCTTCCTGCTCTGTGGAGCTGGCAGACGAAGGACTGAGGAGGGACATCCTGCCTTTCCTGCCCCTTTGTTCCATGTTCTGGGGCCCTGACTCTGCAATACCAGGGTGATCACTGACTTGAAAATTAGGAGGCTGGGCCAAGTCTTTGTATCACTCTCTTGACTTTGGGCAAGTCACTAATTTTTAAAGTGGGGTGGTGAGGACCTGCTGAGGGGAAGGCTTTGGCACCAGCTTGGGGTTGTATGACCACATGGGGCAATACGACTATTATTACCTTTCTGTTCTCTTCCTCCTGCCCAGTGGCCTGCCCTCAGTGCACCTGCTTGTCTGCAGCCCCAACCAGTGTGGAAGGCCACCTAGCAGGCTGCTCTGGACCAGACCCTCAGTGGGCTGCCCCCAGGTGGCTAGTCTGGCCTGCTAGACCACATTTCTCATGGCTCTTCTGCCCTCCAGCCCTCCCCTCACTGACCACTCTGCCCCCACCCTGCTTAGGGGAGAGTCTGTGACCCCCAGAACCGGCTTCTGTGCTTCATCCCCCAGGGGTAGATTCCAGAGCAGACAACACAGCTGCCTTTGTGACTGAAACCGAGAGTAAATGAAGGGATATTTATGGAGTCTCTGCAACTTGCCAGGTGCTTTCAATATGCAACCCTCCCTGCAGCAGCCCGGAGAATGTGATCTTGAGTTTACTTTTGATGAAAGCAAGGCTCAGAGGGGCCACCGGCCTGAGGGCATGCAGCTGGAATGCGGGGAGCCAGGACTCCAGGTCTGGTCTGTCTCATTCACTCGGAAGCTAGGCCCCTTTCCTCCCTCCCACTCTGCATGCAAGAGCTCCATGGGGCGGGATGGGGTAGGGTGGTGAGGGGGTGGGGGTGGGCGTGGGCTGCTGCCCCAAGAGCAGGTCCTTCTGACCACCAGTGCCTGTGGCTGGCTGTCCAAAAGGCGGAGCCAGGACTGGCAGCTTGGGCTCTGAGGACCGCCTTTTCCTCCAGGCTGCCAGGGAATTTTCAATCATCAGAAGAAACAGACTCTGGGAACAGCTCTGCCACCTGTCCCAGCTCTGTCTCAGCCTCTGAGCGACTGGAGCCCAGGTGCCCTGGCCCACCCTAAGCTATCCCTAAGCACAGGTGGGCCTGAAGGAGGCTCCCCGCTGGGCGTAGGTGAGGGTCTTTGCCTTCTGGGCAGGACCCTGCCTGCCAGGGAACAGCCTCTTAGGTGGGTGGGAAAAAGCTCTGTACTTGGGGTTACAAATGTGGCTTATGGCCCTGCACCAGCAAGGACCAACGAGTGATTTTGGATAGGTCTCTTCGCCTCTCTGAGCCTTAGTTTCTTCGTCTATTAAATGGAATCCTAACCTCTCCTCATTGCAGTGTGGGAGGGAAAGTGAGTCAAGGTGTGCAAGTGCTGGAGACCAAAAGTCCTGGGCAGGACCTGCTCCATAATTTGCTGAGTTCAGTGCAAAAATGAAAAGGTGGGGCTGGGCGTCCTGGCTTACACCTGTAATCCCAGCACTTTGGGAGACTGAGGCAGACAGATCACTTGAGGTCAGGAATTCGATACTAGTCTAGCCAACGTGGGGAAACCTGTCTGTACAAAAAATACAAAAATTTAGTTGGGTGTGGCGATGGCGCCTGTAGTCCCAGCTACATGGGAGGCTGAGGTGGGAGGATGGCTTGACCTGGGAGATGGAGGCTGCAATGAGCTATGATCGCGCCACAGTACTCCAGCCTGGGCGACATAGCCGTTCAAAAATACATAATAACATAACATATGTAAAATAAAATAAATACAATAAAATGTAAATAAAAAATAAAAATGAAAAAGTAGGTCCCCTTGTTCACAAATTGTGAGTTTCAAGGCCATGGTGGCAGAGGGGTAAACCAAGCTCAGGGTCGCACGCCCTGAAGCCGGCGCTGCGCTGGGGTCCGGAGCCTTGGAGGGTCCTCGCTGAGCCGCTGCTTTGGCTCCCGGGCCCGGTCCTGAGAGCCACGCGGCGGATCCCGATGCATTCGACGGGCGCCGGCTCCATCTAGCGACCCGATGGCGAACACCACGCGCCGCTCAAACCCAGGTGGCCTGGGGGCGCCTTAGACTCACACCCGCGGATCGGTTGTCATCCGTCTCCATCGGTCACCGCGTTCTCTCCATGGTCCTCCAGGGTCTCTCACATTGCTCCTGCCCCGTCGTGAGTACTTTGGTCTACTCACTCTCCCACTCCCCTTGTAGTGGTCCGGAAGGGCGGTGCGGTTCCCTGGGGTTCCCACGGTCCCTCCTGAGCTATTCTCTTGGGGTCTCTGGAGGCACTCTGTCTGCAGCCCCTTTTCAGCCTGCAGCACCTCACAGCACCACCTCCTCGGAGCCCTTCTGTGGCTCTCTGCCCTGCCGGGCACCTCCGTTTCCTTCGCCTGGCATCCCAGCCCACCTGTCCCACCCTGCGGCGTCCCCTTTCGGTCCGGCCCCGCCCCGCCCGCCTCCCCCCGCCCCACCCGCCTTCAGCGACTTTGCCAGCCCTTCCTTCTCCTGCCTGTCTTCCTCCCACCTCTGACAGGAAGCCTTCCAGGATTACCAGAACCCCCTCCCTTTGTGTGAACAGCAGTGGGGAGGTGTCGGAGACAAAACGCCTCTGTTGGAGGTAGCCAGGTTAGGGGTGCGCATAGAATGGGCTTTGGGATTGGACCTGCTGACCTGAAACCTGTCTCTATCACTTCTGAGTCGGTTTCCTTGTGGATAAAGTGGGGACATCAAATGAAACGGGATTTTTTCTTGGTGAGAATTACATTAGATAATTTATATTAGGCATTCAGAGTGGTGTCTGGTTCATTATAAGCACCGAATAAACGTTGCTATGGTCATTATCATTATCATTATTAAGTTCTGTACCCATTAATTACTGGCCGTGTGACCTCGGGCTGGTTATTTTACCTTATTGAGCTCTCCCTGTCTGGAAAAAGGGGAGACATTTCTATTCCTATGTCAGAGGGTGGTCGTGATAGTACATGGGGTGCTGTTCGTAGGTGCTGGCAGTAGGATTTGCTTCAGAAATGCTGTAGCTCTCTCCACCCTGCTCTAAGAGTGTCCTTGCACAGTCCTTCTTGGTTATCCAGGATTATCTAATTTTGGTACAGCTTTATTTTTTATTTTATTTTATTTTGAGACAGAACAGAGTCTCGTACTCTGTCGCCCAGGCTGGAATACAGTGGTCAGATCATGGCTCACAGCAGCCTTTACCTCCTGGGCTCAAGCCATCCTTCTGCCTCAGCCTCCCAAGTAGCTAGGACTACAGGTGCATACCACCACACCCAGGTAATGTTCTTCATTTTTTGTGTAGACAGTGTCTCACTATGTTGCGCAGGCTGGTCTAGAACTCCTGGACTCAAGTGATCCTCTCATCACGGCCTCCCAAAGTGCTGGGATTACAGGCATGAGCCACTGTGGCCAGCCTGATAACAATTGTTAAACTTCCGTGTTTCCTCAACCAAACATTAACATCCTGAAGGACATATATTTTTTGTTTATTTGTTTGTTTTTGAGATGGTGTCTTGCTCTATTGCCAGGCTGGAGTGTAGTGCTGAGATCTCAGCTCACTGCAACGTCTGCCTCCCGGGTTCAAGCGGTTCTCCGGCCTCAGTCTCCCAAGTAGCTGGGACTACAGGTGCGTGCCACCACACCCAGCTAATTTTTGTATTTTTAGTAGAGATGGGGTTTCACTATGTTGGCCAGGATGGTCTCGATCTCCTGACCTCATGATCCGCCCACCTCAGCCTCCCAAAGTGCTGGGATTATAGGCGTGAGCCACCGTGCCTGGTCCATATTTTGGTTTTAATGAGTGTATTAGTCAAAGGCCTCCAGAGAAACAGAACAGGATGTGTGTGTGTATGTGTGTGTGTGTGTGTAGAAAGAGACAGGTGGACAGACAGACACACCCACAGACTGATTTATTTTAAGGAATAGGTTCATGTGATTGTGGGAACTGGCAAGTCTAAAATTGAGATCCAGGGAAGAATTGATGTTGTGGTCCTGAGTCACGTGGTAGCCTGGAGGGAGAATTCCCTCTTCCCTAGGGGACTTTTGTCCTCTCAATTGAGGCCTTCAACTGATTGGATGAGGCCCACCACATTATGGAGGATAGCTTCCTGTCCTCAGAGTCTTGGATTTAAATGTTAATCTCAGCTGAAAAATGCCTCCACGACAACGCTAAACAGACTGATGTTTGACCAAAAACTGGTGACCATGGCCTTGCCATGTTAACACATAAAATTCACCATCATAGTGGGCTGGCATTTAGTACAAAAGAACTTTATCTCCTTGATTCATTCCTCCTCTGCTTCCCCTTCCACCTCCCTGCTTCCTTCTTTCCTCCTTTTACTTTCTTTCTTGACCACAGCATGTTTACTGCCCTCTCTTGCTCTTCTGCATAGAATCCTCAATAGTCTGTTTTTCCCCGGCTCTCCCCCAGCACTTGCCTATTCTGTGTCATTGTGGACAGTGAGGGGCTGGGCAGGCAGTGGGTTGGGGTGGACTGCATACTGTTCGTTCCTAAACCCCTGCCTCAAAATCCTTGCCTGCCTTAAAGCTTTCTCATGAACACCAGCCGAATATGAAGGGTGACACAGGATTGTGGTCCTCCGTCTCTCGCCTGCACTCGTCTGGAAAGGGGTCCTGACTGGGCTTTGGGATGAGGGCAGAAGGGGTAGACTGAAGTTGGCAGGCTTCCTGCTGGGAATAGAGAGTGATGAGATGTAGTCGGAGAAATGTGGCTGGGAATAAAGTGGCCAGAAGAAACATCAGAGGGTTGGACGATGGGGCTTATTAATGGAAAGTGTCAGGTTGCAAGTTACAGAAAATCCAACTAGAACTGTCTTTAAAAAATGAATTTCAGCCTGGTGTGGTGGTTCACACTTGTAATCCCAGGACTTTGGGAGGCGGAGGTGGTCAGATCACCTGAGGTCAGGATGAGACCAGCTTGGCCAACATGGCAAAACCCTGTCTGTACTATAAATACAAACATTAGCCAGGTGTGGTGGTGCACACCTGTAATCCCAGCTACTCGGGAGGCTGAGGTAAGAGAATTGCTTGAACTCGGGAGGCGGAGGTTGCAGTGAGCTGAGATTGCACCACTGCCCTCCAGTCTGGGCAACAGAGTGAGACTCTGTCTCAAGAAAAAAAAAAGTAAATTTCCTGGTATTTATGGATACGTGCAATGAGCACTAGAAGTAAGTGTAACTTCAGATGAAGCTTGATCAGCAGTTCAATGATATCAGCAACCTATTCTGTCATCCCGCTGCCTTGATCACTGTGGTCTCTTAGGACATTTCTAGCCTGGCTTCCCTGCAGATTACATAATGGCAGCCTATAGGTTTCAGGGCTCTGTGGTTTTCATTCATGTCTAGCAGGACAATGAGCAACTTTCATTATTCTCAGTAAAAGCCCTAACATTCCATGCTATTTGCACGAGCTTAGGTTTTAAGCCTATTCCTAAAATTTCACTGTGGCCAGAGGCAATGGGGGGTAATGATTGGCTTAGCCTTGGTCCCTATGTTTTATTCTAGAACTGGGACCCGTAGCATCTCATGGGTCTTCCGAATCCTACCCAGTGGGACTGGCTGCCTCTAGGGCTCCCCCGACTGTTCGAGTTCTGAGCTTTGTTGATTCCCATAAGGCAATGGAGCAGAGTGCAGGGCCAGTTAGGTTGAGCCTCATTTTGATGTGGAAGGACACGCTTATTTCAGCTCCTCTGAGAAACCCATATGGCCATCTTTTCACATGTCCTTGGCATGATTCCTTTTACAGGAGGAGTAATTTGGCTCAGATTTGTCGGTTTGTTTTCATTGGTTTTTACTAATAGTTTTCATAGCATCTGCTTCCTAACACCTTCTGGTGTTTGTATATCATCAGAGCTAGTTTTAGGAATAGGTGGAGAATGGTCTTTATGCACTGTAAGAAATAAAGCTGGGCATGGATTTTGGAGCTTGGTAGACTTTTAGGCCCACTTCCAGCTGTGTACGTAAGTCCTTCTATGACTCTGGGCATCCTTGTTTTTTCGTCTGAAAAATACGTGCCTAGGATACCTGCCCCACAAGGTTGTCATGAGACTGGAGAAAGATGTTGTCCGTGGAGAATCCCCTGATCCAAGTCATGTCAAGCTCAGTGGTCTGCTCTTAAGGGAAGCCTTACTCTCCACCCCTCCAAAGTAGCCCACAGTCACCCTGGGCACTCTTTATCATGTCACACATTTATTCATGCCATTTCATCTAAAATCATTTCATTTCATGTCCATTTCCTCCTGCTAGAATATGAAGTTTATGAAAGCAGGACACGTGTCTGTCTCATTCATCATAAGTTACTGTTGTGAGCAACTGGGGTTCAGTCCGCCCAGGGAAGTCTAGGAGATGATATAGAAGAGACCTCAAAATTCTTCCTACGGACAGGGATCTGGGTTATTTGTCTACCAACTCTCATCAGTCATTGATCAAGAACTTCTCCTAGGAGGTGCTGATGACTCGATTCTTTGGTCTGACATATCCACAGTAGAATGGGCCTGTGTCTTAGTTCATTTGTGTAGATGAGGAATACCCAAGGCCAAGTACTTTATAAAGAAAAAAAGACTGATTTGGCTCATGTTTCTGTGGCTGCAAAGTTCAATTGGGCGTCTGCATTTGGTGAGCGCTTCAGGCTGCTTTTACTCGTAGTGGAAGGTGAAAGGGAGCTGGGTATGCGGAGATCACAGGGTGAGAGAGGAAGTGAGGGGTGGTGGGATGGTGGTGTCAGGCTCTTTAACAGCCACCTCTTGAGGGAATTAACAGGCTAAGAACTCACTCAGCCCCAAGGGAGGGCCTTCATCTAGTCCTGGGGGATCTGCCCCCATGACCCAAACACCTTCTCTTAGGCCCTACTTACAACATTGGAGATCAAATGTCAACATGAGGCTTAGAGAGTCAAATATCCAAAACGTAGCAGGCTGTCATGGACAGACTCTGCGATTGCTAGAGTCATAGACAAAGTCTCTCAGGTGATTGCAGTTGGCAGCACTTGAGTCTACCTGCATGGTGATGGTGAACACCAAGGGGATCGGGCAAAGTGGCCGTGGCATCTGCTGCACAGTCGAGTCCCCATCAGCAGGCGTGATGGTAAGAATTTATTGGATGGTTCAAGAGGAGCAGGGTCCCTCCAGGAAGACAAGTTAGAGATGAGGCCAGTGCCCTCTCGTTGCTGCAACATGTCCTTTCCCCGCTGCCCGTCAGGGCAACTATCTCCCTTCCTGTTGTTTATCCATCTGAGGACTAGTTTTAAAACTTCCTTCCACAATGCATTCTCTCTGAATATCCCAGCTACTGATTTTCCTCTCAGTGTTAAGTGCCAGGACTGATGCTGGTGTATTACTCATGGTCTGGTTAGCACAGGGAGAGGGGTACCAGTCCTTCCTCTATTCTAGAGCAGGGGTTTGCAGCCCTAGGTGTACACTGGAATCACCTGGTGAGCCTTTAAAGCATACTGATGAGAGTTGTTTCATCAGGGCTCCACCTCTGATGCAATTCATCTGGGATAAGGCCCAGGCATTTGGCACTTCAAAAAAATTCCCCTTCTCTGCTCCGCAGGTGATTCTGACATGTAGCCAGCGGGGAAGGGAACCACTGACCTAGACCTTACATAGGCACCTGACACAGACATCTGAAGAGGTCAGAGGAGTGTCTAGCTTCAGAAGCAGCTGATCTAGCAGATAAATGATGTCATCAAGGGCTCAGTTTCTGCTTGCTTTGTTGTTTTTTTTTCATCTCTCTGCCTTGCCTTATGTGATGTCTAACTTATTAACCCTTGGATTATTAGATAAACTCTCATAATTCCTAAATAGTTACCAGCAGATCTTAGGGCTATGTGTGTTCTCATTCATGTCCGGTAAAGGAGAATATCTTTGTCTCATTATTCCCGGCACAAGTTTGGAGATTCATGCCATTTGAACTAGTGTGTGTCTCAAGCCTATCTCTGAATTGATCCTTGTGGCCAGGGGGATGGTTCAGACCATGCACTTCATGCCCAGCTCTAGATGTGTCAGTTCCTGACTTAGCCCTGTGTGCCCAATACACTCACCTGGGTGGCTTCTAAAGAATTCTGATGCTGAGGTCCCACCTTCAGGGATGTTCCTTCAGTTGGTCTGCCATGGCACCCAGGTGCTAGCATTTTTCAAAGTTCCCAGGTGATTCTGATGTGCAGCCAGGGCAGAGAACACTGGCATAGACATCACACAGCCTCAAGATGCAGGTTAGGACCCCATAATGGAAGAATCTCGAGGACAGATCCTCTCCTGGGCCTAAGTAGATGCCTTGCTGGGGACCAGTCACATGCCCAAAAGCCTTAGGGGACCACCTGGCTACATGCAGGAGGCCCAGAGGAACAGATCTGAACTATCCAACAAATCCTCATCATCACACCTACAATTTCCAACCATGAGAGGCAAGCAGCCAATGGCCATCTGAGTGGGATGTGCCATGAACGCAGGAGGTTTGGTGGCCTGTCCCTTCCAGTGACCATGGCTGCCTGAGACCTTCGCCTTCTCTACATCTGTTTCCCCATCTGCTACACAGGCTCAAAGGATACTGATGCCTCTCTGAACTGACTTCAGAAGAGTGAGATTTGTGGGAAGTATCCTCATCCTTGGGGTGAGGCAGAATCCCTTTGTAGGAAGGGTCTATGATAGAGGGAGAAGATTTAGTCTCCCCGTGGAGTCTCTATCAGCTGTGCTGTCTTACGCGGGTCCTCCTTACCTCTCTGAGTTTCAGCAACCTCATCAGTACAACCAGGACTCTAACCATCTGGAATGCTTCCCATGAGCATAAATAAGATAATGTACATAAAGCCCCTAGTGCAGCACCTGGCACGAAATAGGAGTTCAGTAAATTGCTTTCTTTCCAAGAATGCTACTGTTAGCTTTTAATCTTTTAAAATGTGATGTCAAATGGCGAAACCAAGACCCTCAGTGTTCAGTATGAGTAATCATTTGCTGGTTATAGGCTGAAGCCACTTGATCATCCTCTAGACCCTAAAATCTCTCAGCAGGAGGCCCTGCCATCCTCTTCATCTCTGCACTCCCGCCCACACCACAGGGGCTCCAGACTTTCCATATCAGAGGGTCTTATAGGTGGCAATCTTTTTGGAAGCAAGATGTTGAGAAGGGTCTTGTCTTGAAGTTGCATTTGCATTTGGTTACAGTATTTGCATTTGGATTGAATGTTTGCTGCAGATGATCTGGGGGCTGGGGAGGATGAAGTCACTGCCTGGCACAGGCCTGGCACAACGTAAGTACAGTTGACCCTCCAACAACCTGAGTTTAAGTGGCATGGGTCCACTCACATGTAGATTGTTTTCAAGCAAACGTGATAGAAAATGCGGTATTTATAGGATGTGAAACCTGCATATATGGAGCCCCAGTTTTTTTGTAAACACGGGTTCCTCAGGGATGACTGTGGGACTTGAGTACAGATTTTGGTATGGGGAGTCTTGGAACCAGCCCCTCACACGTACGGAGGGACAACTGCGCTAATAACTGGATGTCAAATGAATGTACTAGCCTTCCTTTTCACAGCTTACCTCTTCTACCTAATGGAGTCATGAAGAAGTGATTGAGCATGTAAGAAATAGTTCTGTTTATTGGTTAGAACATGGTATAAAATTACAGCAATTTGCAGTCATTCTGGGCTTCTTGGGAGGGACATGCAGTGCTGGGCTCAAGCAGGGGATGGGGTGGAGATATGGACCACTGGGCAATGGCTCCTTTCCTGGACACGTTAAAGGACTTGCATTACCAGCACAAATGCTAGTGTGAGAGAATTATTGATCCTTGTTTCTAAAAACAAATGACATGGGCAGTTTGGGTCATTAGACAATGCCATGCTTAATAATTCAGTCCCATCCCACATATGTTAGGTGCTGGCTCTCCCAATCTGGTCATGACAGATCCTAATTGTTCTGGATAGCTCTCATTCTTCCCACTAAAGGAAGAGAAACAGGCACATTGGTTTGGGAGGCCATCAGAGGATGGTGTGCATCTGGCTCAGGTCCTCTTGCTTCCAGATTCACCAAGGTCTGCTTGACTTGGAGGCAGTGGGCTGGGGGCACGTATGCAGAATATTGTGCACTACTGTTTAAGCTCAAGCAGAGGGACCTTCTGTAGGGCAGCAGTGTGAAGAGATGAGCATGCTTCCAAAACAACTCAAATTTCATCTTGTCTCTCTCAAGAAGAGGAAGGAGGAAGAGTTGGCAATCAGAGACTGAGCCACATGATGCTGGGTTCCATAAAAGTCTTCAGCAGAGAATTCTTCCAAAGTGTAAAAGGTGTTTCTGTCCCAAGAGTTGGAGTGTACAGTCAGAACGAGGGCAGATCACGGTGTTAAGGTGGTTGTTTAGTACAATGTCTCTGAGAGCTGAATGGCTGAGTGTCACCAGTTACATGACATTTTGAAACAGCTGGAGAGACCTCATGATGTTGTCATCCTGGGAAGGAGGAGGGGAAGAGGATGGTTAGAACTCTGAGACTCCTCCCTGAGAGCTCCGTAACTCTGGTGAATAAATCTCAAGCATGGGTTTCCCGTATGGAGAAAACTCTACAAAGGTATGAAAAACAAGAACTAAGGGTGGGAACCTAGAAAGTAATCAGCTCAAAGTAAGAAGCACCACCTGTAGCCTTAAAGAAGAATTCAGAAGAAAGAAATCATCTAGTAAAATACTGAGTTGCTTCTTTGAAGAAGCTCTGAACAACTGCATTTCTTAAAATTATTTTTATACATCCACTGAGATGATTATATTTTCCTCTCTTTATTCTATTAACGTGATACATCACACTGACCAATTATCGAATGTTAAGCCAACCTTGCATTCCTGGAATGAATACTGCTTTCGATCCTACAAATTTCGATATGTCATATTTTCATTTTATTTTAATTCAAGATATTTTCTTATCTGAACCATGAATTAGAAGTGTATTGCTAATACCCAACATTTGAAAATTTTTCTACATTCAATACTATAATTCAGAGATATAATAGATAAATGTAAAATACAGAACATGCAATAGAGACATACAATAAGAAAACCCCCAAAGCTCTCTCAGAAATAAATCAATAAAGTAGATAAATCCTTATTAAGGCTGCTTTTCAGATTATCAATATCAGAAATGAAAAGGTTAATGTCAGTATAGGCTTATTTGGCTCAGTATTCTGGTGGCTGGAAAGTTCAGCTGGGCATCTCCATCTGGTGCAGGTTTCAGGCTGCTTCCACTCACAGTGGAAAGTGAGGGGAAGCTGGGTGTGCAGAGATCCCATGGTGAGAGAGGAAGCAAGGTTGGGGGTGGGGAACCAGCTCCCCAGGGAATTAACAGAGTGAGAACTCACCTCCAGGAGAGTTAGGGTTCATTCCACTCTAGTTGTTAAATATCTTGGGTATCACCCTGTATGTAGGACACCTATATAACAGGGTAGCTGTGATGTTTGTGTATGTGCTTGAAACTTGGTAGGGGCTCAGTACGTGCTAACAACTTCTCGCCTGCTTTCTTACACTTGCTATTCTTCTTGGCTGCAGCTCAGAGTAACTGTACATTTCTAAAATAATGTGGGGGTACAAATGCATTTCCCAAAAGTAGATGAAGCAACTATTTCCAGTTCAGTCTCTGGTAGTGACTCTGGGGCCAGTCTATTGGTTAGACTTAATGAAAGTTGTGTTCTCAGGACCGGCATCACCAGCGTGACCGAGGAGAATGTGAGAAAAGTAACATCTCAGGCCCCACCCCAGACCTATGGAATTAGAATCTGCATTTTAACAAGACCTTCTCAAGGATAGTGTCTCAAACATTGAAGTTTTAGAAGCACTGGCCTAGGGCCTTTGTGTTAAAGTGACCCAGATCTATAGTCTCTGAGATTGAGGCCTAGAAATATACATTTTCAGAATGTTCCAGGCAATTTTTATGTACACGCTGGTTTAAGAATCACACAATTGTAGATTTTCCCCCCGAGCTGCTCCCTTGTAGTCTGGGGAGTGGGGCATCAAGCCAGAGGCAGGCTAAAAAATAATGGTGTTGCCCTTTTGGGAAGTCTATTTTCACAGAGACCCCCTCTGAGTTTTCACATCCCCCCAGACCCCTACTGACGGTCTCCATTCAGTACTGTGCTTAGCCAAGACCAACCACAGGCCAGGCTGAGGAGTAGAACTGCTGGACTTCACAGTTGTTGCTGGTGTCATTGGCCCTGATGGGAGGGGTTGCAGGTATGTGCAGGTTTCTCATCACCTTCCTTCTGCAGGTCCCCAAGCCCCAGATTTCCTTTCCCAAATGCAGAATTATTGTGACCTGAGATATCTCCTTACCTCCTGACATGATTCAAGAAATTCATCTAAAGTTACGATGCCGTCTTTATTTTTGTCCATTTTCTGAAAGACATAACAGAAAGCACTTTACAGAATCTGGTGATCTTCATTCCAAAGCTTGCTCCCCTGCTTTCTTGCTGGAGCTCATTTCATTAACCAACTTTGCCTTGAGAATGAGAGTTGTCTTTCACTTGCCAGACAATTCCAATTACGCCCTAATTACACACTTTGACCCCATGAGCTTCCTGAAATTGAAAGACTTGCTCTGGACACTCATCACCTTGCTGCTGCCTTATTCTGCTTCTTCTGTAAACTCCCTACTACTCTGTCCATCTGGCAGAACACTGGGTACAAGAGGTTCTGATTCTGGCCTTTACTTGTCATATAAACTTGCTCAAGGCTGGAAAGGACTCTCTTTTCCTATCTGCAAAATGGGAGGTTAGACTAGAATGAGCTCTGATATTCTCTGATACTCCACTGCTAGATTAATTTTTTCCTAAAATGTGCCAATGATCACACCACTCCCCTAGTCAAGGATCAGCAGTAGCCGCCCATCCTGTACCAGAGCAAGGCTAAACTCTTCCATTTAAAGGTCTCACAATCTGGCCCTATTCTAGTTTCTAGTCTTATTTCCCATTACTGCCCAGACACAAATGCTTAACACCTCCACAAATGTAATTAATGAAGTCTTTCGTGTTTACTCTAATTCCTCAGTTTTCATGGATTTAGAGTTCATACTATACCGCTAACATTTAATGATGTGCTTTCTTGTTCTCTTCTGTCATGTACACTTGCAGCTTAAGGAGATCATCTGTTTCTTGAGGACAGTGTATCTCATAATTCTTTTCTGTTTCCAGCCATGCTTAGTAGAGGGTTGGACATAAATCACTTGCTTAGATGCTTGTGGGTTGACTTAATCTAGGCTGGGCTTACAGCTCATGTGCAGGGTGTGTGCACTTACCTGGAAGAAGACGTCCACATGCTGCCTTGGAGTGTCCTCTTTGAGCACAGGATATGTGTATTTCCCCATCATGTCATAGATGGCTTTGACAATGTCCATCATCTCCTGGAGCGGGGACATAAAAGCACTTGGTGTGGGAACCATGAGGTCAAGCTCTTTCTAGGTGACAGTGTTTGGAGCTCCTTACGCCCCTTGCCAATGAAAGTGATTAAAAGGTGAGGTCCTTCTTTAGCAGGTGATAGGGAGTTAGATGGTAGATAATTCTTAAAGCCCTCAGAAGTTCATGGGTAGGTTACTTTGTTATGGGCATTGTCTTCAGTGAGGGGTGATGTGTGGGATCCCCATTCACAGGCAAATAAAATATTATTCTGAATTTTTAAAAAGTTAATGTTCTAGCCTAGAGATTAAAAAATTCCCCTAGGTTCTGCCACTGTTTTAAATTAAGGAAAATGAACCAACAGCCAAGATTATCCACAGGGCACAGGAGGCCAATAGTTCCACAGACTGAGGCCCTTATTAAAAAGATCGGTTCTCAAGTCCACCCCAAAACTGCTGAATTAGAACACCTTAGGACTAGGTCCTGCGAGTTTCCATGCCTATCAAGGTACGTTAGGAGCCATTATTCCGATCATTCTGGCCCAAGTTGGAATGGGGATAAAAGAGCTTTGGGATGTTTGATGTGGTTTCTACAGAGACCCAGGGGACAGTCTTATTCCATGTGCTTATTTTATTTTATTTTTTTTTCTTTAATTTTCACCTATTATTAATAATTTTAGACTTACAGAAAAGTTACAAAATAGTACAGAGTTCATCATACCTTTCACCCAGTTTCCTCTCATGTTACCAACCTGCATAACCAGAGCACAGTGATCAAATCCAGGAAATTAACATGCTACACTATTATTAACTAAACTACAGGGCTTATTCAAATTTTATCAGCTTTTCAACTAATATCTGTTTTCCTTTCAATGATTCTACATTGCATTTATTTGTTGTGTCTCCTTAGTCTCTTCTAATCTGCATGAGTTTCTCATTCTTTTTTTTGAGACAGGGTCTTGCTCTGTCACCCAGGCTGGAGTGCAGTGGCACAATCCTGGCTCACTGCAGCCTCAACCTCCTGGGTTCAAGTGATCCTCCCACCTCAGCATCTCAAGTAACTGGGACTACAGGCACATACCTCCCTGCCTGGCTAATTTTTGTTGAGATGGGGTTTTGTCATGTTGCCCAGACTGGTCTCAAACTCTTGGACTCAAGTGATCTTCTTGCCTCTGCTTCCCAAAGTGCTGGGATTATAGGCATGAGCCACCATTCCCAGCCTGAGTTTCTTTCTTTCCTTGTCTTTCAGGACCTCATGCTTTTGATATGAGTATAGGTCAGTTGTTTTGTGAAATGTCTCTCAATTTGAGTTACTCCTTGGTTTACTTATGATTAGATTGAAGTTATGCATTTTTGGCAAGAATATCACAGAAGTGATGTTATAACCTTCTCAATGCATCATATTAGGGAATTACATAGTGTTGAGATGTCTTATTATTGATAATGTTGACCTTGATCACTTGATTAAGGTGGTGTCTGTTAAGTTTCCTTACTTATTTAGTATCTTTCAGTGGCTCTTGCCTGCAAAAATTAGTGTTTGCCTAACGGCAATTTTGTATTTCCTTTATTCCTTCTATATTTATTAATTAAAATTCTTCTGTAAGGAAGAGCTGCCCTCTCTCCTGCATTTATGTATGTATTTAGTTGTTTATTTACATTAACATGGACTCATGGACATTCACCATATTTTACAGGTTATAATCCAGTACCTAATAATTTTTAATTTTGCTCAAATTGCTCTCATTCTGGCTATTGCGAACTCCTTCAGGTTGACTCCTGCAGTTTTCTTTTAATTTTTAGCACTTTCCTATCTTCCAGCATGATAAAGTATTCCAGGCTCATCTTATATTTTCTTTTCCCCAATCTTAGAATCAACTCTTCTCCAAGAAGACTGGTTCTTTTTATTGAAGAATGGTATTTAGAAGTCAAGGTCTAGGTGCTAGGTATGCTCACTGCTACAGGCATGCCATTGCTCTGAGGTGCCCTCAACAGATAGAACCAGAAAATATATGTCTCTACCCATATGTTTATTTTAAAATGTATGCTTTACAAGTCCTTCACATTTACATGGCCATTGATGCTTTTCCTGTCTGATTTTTTTTTCTTAATCATTTTACAAATCTGCTATTGGTAGATATGATGGTTATCACATTCTGGGGGACTATTATCTGAAGAATCTTCTTGCTTTTAAGTCTTTGTCTCTATTTTTTATTTCCTTGAGACATACACCAAGATGTGGTTTATAAGGAGAATGGGATGCATAACTTTCAATGCTTTTGATACATATTCCTCAAATACTTTTTAAAAAGTTTGTATCAGAACACTCTCAGCAACTATGTATGAAAAATCACTTTTATCAGCCTTCAACAAAGATTTTACAACATCTTTGCAATGTAATAGATAAGTGATAATTCATTGTTTTTAAAGATATACATTACTTTCTTAGTGAGGTTTCTGATGTACGTGTTGACTATTTTTATTTATTTTCTCATGAACTATTTGTTCCTCTGCTTTGCTCATTGCGTTCATCTATTTCTGACTGGATTGTGAGAGCTTTTTATATATTTGGGTAGATTTGTGAAATTGTTAAAATCTCTTAATAGATTTTTAATTTATGTGAAAGATATTTTGATGCTTCTACCATGTGCTAGATATTGTGTCAAAGAAATACAAAGATAAGCATGATAAAGATGACTCTTGGCTTTGTTAAAATGAATGCCTACTGAGGAATATCAATCCTTTCTGTCATCAAAAATTGCAGATATTTTTTAACAAGTTTGTCACTTGCTTTTCAATTTTGTTTATGATATTTTTTGATATACAGAATTTTAAAATATTTACATCATAAAGCCATCAATAATTTTAAAAATTATTTCTAACTTTGATTTTATGCTTTGTCCATTCTTTGATCAGATATTTACATAAGACTTTTAGTTATATTTTAGTTAAAAATCAACTATATATATATCTATACTGACTTTGGGTTTATAGTACTAAGTAAGAACATTTACTTACCTGTTGCCAAAATAGCTAACCAGTTTTCCCAGAATCATTTAATTATTCATTACCTCTCTGTTCTCTATTCAATATGCTCCCTTCATTATAAACCAAGATGTTATTTGTACCTGGGCTTTCTAGTCTGTTCCATTGATCTACCTGTTCTTTCTCTGATATTATAATATTTTAATAGTTTCAGCTTTATAATATATTTCAGTATCTGGTAGAACAAATCCCATTTTTCTCCTTTTTGAAAATTATCTTTGCTATTCTCATCTGATTAATCTTCCAATGTAACTTTATAACAATTGTGCCAAATTCCCTCTCCAAATAACACTTTCATTTTGATTCAAAATGAAATAAATTATGAAATAAATTTAAAGTTAATTAGAGAAGAATTGCTATCATTACAATATTGCTATCTTTATATATATACTCCTTCAGAAAATGGTATATTTCTCTACTTATCAAATTTTTCTTTCTCTTCATCTAAATTGCGGATATTTTAAAATGCCCCTGTGCTTTAAATTTTATTGTTATTACAATTAGAATATTTTTGTTACAATTTTCTAGCTAGTCACAACTGATATATTGGCTATACAATTTCTTTTTGTGTATGTATTTTATTACCAGTCATTATGCCTGCTTTTTAAAAGTTCTAATTGTTTTAAATGGATTTTCTTGCTGTCTTTTTTCTCAGATAGAAAATCACGTCTTTAACAAGGAATGTTGTAATTTTTCATATTTAGATCTCATTTCTCTTTCTGTTTCACTGTATTTGAAGAACTTCAGGAAATGTTAAATGGTGGTGATGTTTGACAGCGTGCACTCTTGCCTCATCTTCCCTTCCATGAGAATCTCCGCATCTTACCATAAAGTATGAACCTGTGTACTAGGCTGCGGTATTTTCCATTATGCTGAAGAAGTATTTTACCCCTAATTAACTGAATCTTGAAAATTATTATGAATAAATGGTAAAATGTGATTTTAGCATCAAATGGTTTAGTCTTTTGATATATTAATATGATGAATTATTTAATAGACTTTCTCTACTGTTGGACTATTTCTGCATTCCTGGAATAAACCTTATCTTAGTCATGTGCTTTTCTTTATTTTATTTTATTGTTTTTTTGAGGAAGAGTCTTGCTTTGTTGTCAGGCTGGAGTGCAGTGGAGTGATCATAGCTCAGGGCAGTCTTGAACTCCTGAAGCTATCCTCCTGCTTCAGCGTCTGGAGTAGCTGGGAGCACAGGCATGTGCCATTACACCCAGGTAATTTTTAAATTTTTCTTTTGAAGAGACGGGCTCTCTCTATGTTGACCAGGCTGGTCTTGAACTCCTGTGGTCAACCCATCCTCCTGCCTCAGTCTCCCAAAGTGTTGGAATTACAGGTAAGAGCCTTTAAACAGAGCACTGGGATTAATTTCCTAGTATCTCATTAAAGATTTGTAATCTATAGTTTGAATGAGATTGGGTTCTTATTTTCTCTTGTCTGCTTTATTTCACAGGATTTTCTCCTTCAACACATTTTTAAAAATACCTTCTATCAGTTAGGCACTTCCTGCTTACACCAAGTTAAAAAAAATCAAATTTATTGCAGCATAATTTACTTATAACAAATTCACCCATTGTAAGTGTACGTTTGATGGATTTTGACAAGTGTATCTACCCATGTAACCTCCACCACACTCAAGATATAGAACATTTTCGTAACCAAAAGACATTCCTTCATACTTCTTTGCAATGAGTGTCTCTCAACCTTTGACACTAGGCAAACACAGATCTAATTTCGCTTACTGTAGATTAATTTGCATTTTCTAAAATCTCGTGTAAATAGAGTCAAACAGTATAAACACTCATTTGAGTCTGGCTTCATTCACTCAGCATGAGGTTTATGAGCTTCATGTACATTGATGCATGGAACTGTAACATTTCCTTTTACTGCTGAGTAATATTCCATTGAATGAATAAATTATGATATATTTACCCATTATCCTGTTGACAGACATTTGGGTCATTTAAGGTTTGGGATTACTATGAATAAAGCTGCTATGAACATCTTTATACAGGTCTTTATGGAATTATGTATTTTTATTTTTACGGGGTAAATACCCAGGAGTGGAACTTCTTCTTTTTTTTCTTTTTTTTTGAGACAGGGTCTTGCTCTGTCACCCAGGCTGGAGTGCAGTGGGGCGATCTCAGCTCACTATAACCTCCACTCCCCAAGGTTAAGCAATTCTCCCACCTTGGCCTCCTGAGTAGCTGGGACCACAGGTGCTCACCAACACGTCTGACTTTTTTTTTCTTTTTTTTTATTGTATTTTTAATAGCAACAGGGTCTCACCATGTTGCCTAGGCTGGTCTTGAACTCCTGAGCTCAAATGATCCACCCGCCTAAGCCTCCAAAAGTGCTGGGATGACAGGTGTGAGCCACCATGGCTGACCACAATGGGATTTCTGGGTTATACGTTAAATGTGTGTTGAGCTTTATCAAAGATGCCAAAATGTTTTCCAAAGTGTTTGTATCATTTACATTTCTGCCAGCTACCTATGAGAGTTTCTATTGTTCCACATCTTTGCCAATGCTTGGTATTGTCAGTCTTTTTAATTGTGGCCATTCTGTGCAATTATATTTCATTATAGTTATAATTTGCATTTCTTTGAAGACCAGTGATTGGAGCAAGTTTTCATGGGCTTACTGACCATTCACATATCTTCTTAAGTATCTCTTCAAATCTTTTGCCTATTTTAAATTGTTTATCTTTGTATTAAATTATAAATGTTCCTTATATATTTTGGATACCAGTCTTTATATTGGATTGGTATCTTGGTATCTTTATGTATCTGGTGTATAATTTGCCAACATTTTTTCCAAGTCCATGGCTTGCATTTCCATTTTCTTAAAGGTGTCTTCTAAGGCACAGAAATTTTTAACTTTGATGAAGTCAAATTTATCTCCTTTAAAAAATGATTCTTTATCCTTTCCTACTCTGAAGTTGTGAGAATGTTTCTCCTATGTATTACTTAAGAAAACAGCTTTTGTTTTAATATTTAAGTCTACAATCCATTACAAGTCGATTTTTATGTTTGGCATGAGATTAAGGTTAAGGTCCTTTTTTGTTTCCAAATGGGTATACAGCTGTTACAAAACCACTTGTTGAAAACATAATTCTTTCCCCTCTGAAATGTTCTAAACTCATTTTATAAATTTAATATTATTATTATTTTATATTAATATATTGTTAATTCATAAAAATATATTATTAATCATTATCAATATATTAATATTTATTGTTTTATATCATATTGTTTTCATTTTTAGATCCCACAAATAAAAGAGAACATGGCATGTTTGTCTTTCTGTGCCTGGTTTATTTTACTTAGCATAATGACTTCCAGTTCCATTATTATTGACTCTTTTTGGCAACTGTTGCATTGACACATGGGTGAGCCTATCTCTATTTTTAAAAAAAATTTTTATTTTTAATTTTTGTTTGCACATAGTAGGTGTATATATATATGGGATACATGACAAGTTTTGATACAGGCATGCAATGTGTAATAATCACATCGTGAGAAATGGGCATCCATCTCTTCAAGCATTTATCCTTTGTGTTACAAACAAACCAATTATACTATTTTAGTTAAAATGTGCAATTAGGTTATTATTGACTACAGTCACCTTGTTGTGCTATCAAATACCAGGCCTTATTCATTCATTCTATTTATTTGCACCCATTAACTATCCCAGCTTCCCCCGCAGCCCCACTGTTGTCCTTCCCAGCCTCTGGTAACCATCCTTCTACCCTCTACCTTCATATTGTTTTGAATTTTAGATCTCACAAATACAAGAGACATTGGGATGTTTGTATTTCTGTGCCTGGTTTATTCACTTAACATAATGACCTCCAGTTCCATCCACATTGTTGTAGATGACTAAATCTCATTCTATTTTATGGATGAATAGTGCTCCATTGTGTATAAGTACCACATTTTCTGTATCTATTCATCTGTTGATGAACACTTAGGTTGCTTCCAAATCTTGGCTATTATAAACAGATCTGCAATGAATATGGGAGTGCAGATATCTCTTTGATATACTGATTTCCTTTATTTTGGGCATATACCCCGCAGTGGGATTGTTGGATCATATGGTAGCTCTACTTTTAGTTTTTTTGACTCTCTATTTTGATCCATTGATCTATGTCTATCTTTATGCCAGTTCCCCACCATCTTGACTACTGCACCTTTTTGTTAAGTCTTGAAGTAAGGTAGGTTTAATTCTTCAACTTTGTTCTTTTTGCAGTTATTTTGCTTATTTTAGTTTTTTTTTTTTTTGCATTCCCATATCAAGTGCTATAAAATAAGTTCTGGGATTTTTATTGAGATTGCACTAAATCTATAAATAAAATTTGGAGAATCTACATCTTAACTATATTGGGCCTTCCAACCCATAAGCATGATGTATCTCTGTTTATTTAGTTCTTTACTTTATCTCAGCAATATTTTATAGTTTTCAGTGTATGAGTCTTGCATCTATTTTGTTGAGTTTTTCTCAAAGTATTTTCTGCTTTTTGATGTTATTTTTTCTTAATTTAATTTTCTGATTGTTGCGTGTAGAATTATAAGTGACTTTTTGTAAATAGAACTCATGTCTTCACTTTGTTAAATTCACTTACTATTTTTAGCAGTTTATTTGTAGACTCAGGGTTTTCTAGTAATACAATTATACCATGTACAAATAAAAGGAGTGTTAATTCTTCCTTTCCCGTCTATATCCCTTTGGTTTCTTTAAATATAGTGAATTATACTGATTGCTTTTTGAATGTTAAACCAACCTTGCATTCCTAGAAAAAACTTACACAGTTGTAGTGTATCATCCTTTTTATATATTGCTGGATTCAATTTGCTAATATTTAGTGAAAACTTTTTGTATCTGTGCTCATGAGGGAGAATGGTTTGTAGTTGTTTTCTCTCATAAGAGCCTTTTTTCTCTGGTTTGGGTATCAGGGTACTATTGGATTTATAAAATGAGTGGGAAATGTTCCATCCTCCTCTATTTTCTAAAATTTTTTTTGTAGGATTGGTATTAGAATTCACCAGTCTATCACCTGGGCCTATAATTTTATTTGGGAATGGTTCTTAACTGTGACTATAATTTCTCTAAATGATACAGAGCTAGTCAGATTTTCTAATTCTCTTTGAGTTTTTGCCCTTTGTGTCTTTCAAAAAACATGTTCATCTAACAGCTTCCCAGGGGAATATGGATGGGCCCCTTACCCTAGCCCTCCACCATCTGAGTCTGCTGACCTGTCAGTCTCATCCTGCACTGGTCTTTGCCTTCACACCTTCATCTGCAGCCATCTGAAGTCTTTCTGTTTTTGAAACACGTGAAACTCTATCTTGCCTCAAAGTCTCTCTAGTGGCTGTTCCTTCTGCCTGGAACACTTTTCCTGGCTTTTTTAATAACTGGTTCCAATATGACAACACCTCTTTTGAGAGGCCTTTGCTAACCTTCCCTGCCAAAATATGTTCTACCTGTTAATTCCTTTTTGGCCAGTTTATTGTCCATCTCTCTATACTGCTCCAGTGTGGGGCCTAGTCTGATTGTTCACCTCTTTGCCTCCAGCACCTAGAACACCTAATAAGCCTTCAATATGTGTTAATTAAAAACATGACTGAATGAATGAGAAATGAAAGTTCGATAAAGTCTCTGAGCTTTAGCTTCTCTCTGTAAGGAGAGAGAGAAGATTAGCATGGCTGTGGTGAAGATTAGCACTGATATCTATACCTCCAGGCCCTGTGCCTGGCACACAGGAGCTCAGAAAGTGGGGTGTTACAGGATGCCAAATTCCAGCTTCCACTGAGATACCAGGATACAGTGGATATCAAAAGTGAGTTTTGAGATAGATCTGAGGGTATTTCACTGGCTAGAGACATGTCCTCTGAGGTTCTAAAAGTGCGAAGTGGTGAAGATCATAAATCATTTGTGATAACTTCCTTAAAGACTACCATACCTTCCATTATCCCCTTGGAGGTTGTATTAGTAGGCAAAATAGGTTAAGGCCAATATGACCCAACTGCAGGTTCCTCTTCCTTAAAAACCCTTCTTTTCTCTTCTAGGTGCTGCCTACAATTCTACCATTTCAACTTTCAGCTTTAACTTGTCACTGCTAACCTTCCCAAATGCAGATTCTCTACGGAAGAGTAAATTTTTCCACTGAAACAAGTCATATTTACCCACTGTGTAATGTCTACTGAATCTAGGTGACCCAGTGAGAATGAATCTGTTTAATCTTTTCTGGGCACTTGGGAATAGGGCAGGGTAGGGCAATGAGGGAGTCCTTCTTTATTTTGCCAGGGACCAGCTCTGTTAGCCCCAAAGCAGAGCCTGCCTCATTCAGGCAGCATTATACTCATGTCTGGAGCTGTTTTCTGTTGGGTTAGTTGCCTTCACTGGAGCCATCTCACACCCCTGGCCCCGGCTCACTTACCTCCTTGTTTATATATCCATCCTTATTGATGTCATACAAATTAAATGTCCACCTTAGTTTCTCGTGGACAGTTCCTCTCAGTAAAATCGACAGAGCGGTTACAAAGTCCTGAGAAGGGCAAAAGGCAGGAGTGACATTAACCATCAAGCCATCAGGCAGGGTGAAGCTGTGTCTTTGGGTCAGACTGTGATACTCTCACAGAGTGGTGCTTCCTGCATCCCCTTGCCTGCCTGGAGGATGCAGCTACGCTCAGTGAAGAGCTCCTGCCTTCCGTCCCTATCCTGCCCGTTTTTAGGCAAGGGGCCCCCTTGAGGAAGAATGCAGCTCTGAGAGACACAGATCAACACAGCCAGCCCTGTTATTGCCTTATCCGTGGCAATAACAGTACAATGGTCTGTCTATCATCCCAGTGGCCATATGGTCTAGTGGCTGAGGATGTGGGCTGTACAAACAGTCTGTATTGAGGGTCATACTACCTGCATTCAAGTCCCTCCTTTGTCCTGTGTGTGCTCTTTGACCTTGGGAAAACTACTGTGTCTCTCTTTGCCTTACTCTCCTCTTCTGTAAAAGGGTAATAAATAATAAAACCCTATCCTATAGGGTTATGATGGAGATTAGAGTAAATGAATTAATACACATGAAGCCCTAAGTACAGGGGCTGCCACCTGGGAAGCAGTGTCCCCGGGAGCTCATACACTGTTGTTATTAGCCCCCGATCCCCTGAGTTCCTGCAGGCCAAGGGAACTCCTGCTGCTTCTCCCCATCTTCAGGAAATATGAATGGATAAAGGTGTCTTTGCTCTTGACTGAGAGCCTCTGATGGTCCAGCCCTTCCCCCAATGCCTCGAGGTTTAGAGGGGGTGGTGATGCAGAATCAGGGGACCCCCTAGAGTGGACCCCAGATGAGCGTACCTCGAACTTCACGGAGCCTGTCTGGGTGGTGTCGAAGGCATTGAAGAGGTAATGGGCGTAAGTGCTGGCATCTACAAGGCAGAAAGGGAGGGGAGGTGATGGGGGCAGGAATTCCACACAGGGAGAATCTTCCAAACAAGGCAGGGCTTCGACAAGAAAGAGAGGAGAGGGATGCTGGGTGATGGAAAGGAGAAAATGATGGAGTGGGGCCCGTTGACTCAGTTCTTTGGGTGTGGGTGGGAAGTTAGATCTAGCAGAAGGTAAAATGAACCCTTGTCCCGCCCTCTAGCCAACATGAGAAAACCATTCTCCTGCCTGTCAATGTGCGGAATCTTTAGTATATGAATGATGTTGTGAGCGGCCGTGCAGTGCCTGGGATGAGCACTCACTTCAGAGTAGACAGACCTGAGCTTGGATGCCACTGTACTACATAAGCTGTGTGACTGTGGGCATCAAACACGACCTCTCTGAGCTTCCCTCTCCTACCTCTCTACAATGGGATGAGAGCAAGACCTATCTCTTGAAATTGTTTAAAAAGTGTGTTAAGCTAGAGCTGTGCCTGGCGTACAGTGAGAACTCAATAATCAGTGGCTCAATGGAACTCAGAAAACTGCAATTCTGGGGCCTGCAGGGGACAAAACTACCTCCCCACCCGATCTAGGTAGGGGCCCCACACACCTAGGAAGGCATCTGTCTGCTGCCAAAAAGGCCCATGAGAAACAGGGCCCAAGAAGTGTGTGGAATGTTTGGATCTCCATTTTGTTAGGATCCAGGGGAGGTGTCTTGCAGGAGATAGCTCTTGGGGACAGAATGCAAGGTGGCATGTGACACATGGAGGCCACAGAAGGAGCCACTGGTGTGGTCCCAGGCCCATGGGGACAGAGCAGGTTCCTACAGGAGTCGAGTAGGGCACCAGAGCAGCTGCTGTGGGCCTGGCATACTTGTAACCAGGCTGAATAAGCACAGCTTCACGTTCTCCGCCTTTTTTTGATTAGTTTATTTTTATAGTCTTTGGTATTTACTGAAGTTCTTTTACAAAATTCCAGCTTGTCTCAGCTATTTTAAGGAAAAGAATCGAAAGTGCTCTGCACAATGGTGGCGCCAGCATGGCAAAACTCTGCTTCAGACCCTTATGGGATCTAATCTTGGTCTGCCACTCACCAGCTGTGCAATCTCGAGTACATTGCTTATCTTCTCTGAAACTCAGTTACTCCATCTGGGGTTACAATGCCTGCTTTCTAGAGCTGTTCTGAGACTTTGTGGTGTTGCATTATCAGCCCTTCTTCCCCTCCCATGGTGGGTTTGTTTTGAGAGTTCTTTCGTGTTAAAGCTTTGGAGACTCGCACGTCTCACGATGAGGGAGGTGTCCTGCCCTTCCTCAAGATGGAAGCAGATGATAAGGAAGAGTAGACTTGGAGGAAGGGGAGGCTGCTCACCAGAGAAGGAGCTGGGCAAGACAGTTTTCAAGGTCAGACTCACCTCCGTGAGGGAAAAACTGAGCATAGATCTGCTTGAATGTGTCTTCGTTGACCACACCGCTGGGACACTCCTGTGGGAAGGAGAGAGAGTCAGCAGGAGGCATCTGGGAGCCCGCACTAGGAGGAGATGACTGGGCCCAGCTTTGGCGTCTGGGTTTCCTCATGATCCCCAGGGGCAGACGCAGGGCAAGCACCTGTGCCTTTCCACTTCTCCAAAGTAGCCCCATCTCAGGACTGAAGCTGCTTTGCAAAATGATGAGACATTATCAGAGAATGGGCACTGTCAAGTGGAGAGATTTGGCGCGTTAGGATCAGAAAAATCTGGGTTTAAATCCTGGCTCAGCCAATACTAAGCTTTGTGACTTTGGCCAAACCAGTCTCTGATCCTCAATATCCTTTCCTGTAAAATGGGGCTAACAATACTTTCTCAAAGGGTATTTTATGAACCTATATTAGGTGGTACTGAGTCAACGGTAGATGCCAGGCAATGTCAATTTCTTCTCTTTTCTGGATGCTGTTCTCTCTGAGCCCAGTGCCTGCCTGGGAAACTTCCCCGCAGGATCCTGCTCCAATTGGGCTGCCTGCTGCCAATGCTGCCTTTTCAAGCTTAGAAGGAAAGAAGCCCTAATGGCAGGAAACCAGGCACCTTGCATGTGCAGTCAGGCTAGTGTGGAAGGAAGAGGCATCCCAGCCTCTGTCAGATAACTCTCAGAAGGGGCTGGAATCCCTGTGGGTCAGCACTTTGGAGAACATTGAGGCTGTAGTCAGTTTGCAATTGACCCAGCTCAGCTCTACCTACAGACTGCACCTGGAGGGAGGGTGACCAGGTGCATCTCACTCTAGCCTACCCCACTCCACACCACCCCGGGATTTGGGAATAAGATTATACTCTGAAAATTCAACTTAAAAAATAAATGGCCAGGCGTGGTGGCTCACACCTGTAATCCCAGAACTTTGGGAGGCCGAGGTGGGTGGATCACAAGGTCAAGAGTTGGAGACGATCCTGGCAAACATGGTGAAACCCTGTCTCTACTAAAAATACAAAAATTAGCTGGACATAGTGGCATGCGCCTGTAATCCCAGCTACTCGGGAGGCTAAGCCAGGAGAATTGCTTGAACCCAGGAGGTAGAAGTTGCAGTGAGCTGAGATGGAGCCACTGCACTCCAGCCTGGTGATAGAGAGAGAGAGACTCCATTTCAAAAAAAATAATAAATAAAATAAATTAATATCCAGGATTGTATCTGAGAGCTCTCAAACTGTCCTGAGAATGCAGGAACATATTAACGTATTTGAAGTAACAACTAAACAGTGAACTTCCCATCCTCTGGCTCCACTTTTGATTATAAGCTGGCTTCCATGTGGCTTATAAGGAGAGCAGGTCCCAGTGAGGGGAGAGGAGTGTCTGGTCCCACTGTCAGTTCCATTTCCCATGGTAAATTAACCCACTGACATTCGGCTTACACATGGGTCTTGGTGAGCCTGGTTAGCCTAAGTCAGCAGGCCTAAATCCCATTATTGTGGGGGCACTGCCAAGTTGGAAGATATGACTATGTTAAGGGCTAAGGCTGGACCCTGGGCCAGGGTGAATTCCCCAAGGTTATGCCTCCCTGTGAAGTTTCTGGGCCGTCGGCTGTTTACCGTCTCCTGAGGTTGCTCCATCCTCACCTGGAGCATTCCTTTCTAACCAGGTGATCTCCCTCTCATGTCCCCTTTGTAGAGCTGGCCTTCCTTGTACAGACTCATATATGGGAAACTGCCTTATGAACTCTCTTAGCACTGGAGAGAGCTTAGCCTCACGTGGGAACCCCCTGCCAGGCCTTCAGAGCCTGCGCTGGTCTTACATTTTTGAAGCCTCGATAAAGGACCTGCAGCTCCCTCTTGGTGAAGTTGGTCTGGGCCTCGAGCTGCTCCAGTCCCTCAGGCCGATGGCAAACCATGGTCATCTCCAGCTCATCTTCGATCTTATCTGGAACCAGAGGAGATGGCATTGGGGCGGTTGAGCTCGGGGGTCACTCTTGCTAGGTAACAATCTGGGTTGTCAAAAGGGTGGTGTCACAACCCGAGATCTAGGGCCGTGGGCGGGGATCTCACTGCGGATCGCCTTCCTGTCTTAAACCCCATTTCCCTGCCCTGTCAGCCTCTGCGTCGGACACCACATAGGGAGGGGGCTTCAGCATTGGAGAGACACGTGTTCCCAGTGGAGGCGAAGGCAGAGTGCTCAAAATAAATCCACATGAAAACATTTTTCTTGCTTTAAAAATAACTTCTTTGCATATTCAAATTGTTTCCCACTGAATCTTCTGAATATTCCAGAGACACAGGTAAGTAGGCAGAATGATAACCGCCCTCTAGACAGCGAAGGGAAACAAAATTATTTTAAAAAACAGTAAACTCTCACCATTTGGGCCAACTAGGAATGGATAGCATGATTTAGTAGGAAGTTCAAATTATGGCATGTTAAGTATTAATGATAAAAATCTGAATGTATTTACAGTGTAGTTTCATAATGTCTGCTAGATACCCTTAAATACTTGGAAAATATCTTAAATGGGAGCTACTTTGTATAAACCATTTGAAGGGCTCTAAAAACACGTTGTTGTAAGTAGTAGTTTAAGTATGCCTCCCATATGGACTATGGTGTAATGTAAGATTGCATTAGTTATTTAGAAAGTGTCTGTCAATTAAATTAAGGAATCTGCCCATCTCCCACTGAAGGATCACAAAGTCCAAGTCAGTGGAATTTTCAACGTTTTACCATCACAGAGGGGTAGGTGAGTTATTTCCTTTGGGCCCTGCCAGAATGCTTTCTATAAATTTACACCAATCAAGAATCAATTGCCATCTAACATTCTCTGTCTGTTGTTGTCATGCAGACATTACCAAATCCCTATATTGAACAACGGTAAATCTGAGCTGGCAAGAACAGTGATGAGATTGGCGGCTTCTGGGAACATGCACAAACCACGTCTTACCCTGTGGCAACCCACAGCATGCATGGGCTGAGTTTCCACATCGGAGAACAAGGTGAGCAAGTGCGTGAAATTGTGTGCATTTCTCTAATCAGTGTTGGTTTCATGGCACCAGATTTTCTCTGCAATTGTCACTTTCCCTTTTGAGACTTTGATCCCAATACAGAAGGAATCCATCAAATTAAGGTTGTATCTTGTACATATCCCCAAAGGTGATGGATGTTTGTGTGAGGCTCCAGTAACTTGGTAACAATTCCTAATTGCCATCTTTCTCATGTGCTGGGCAATATATATCACCTTATCCTGCTGGGACTAAGGCAGATGATTTGTTACAAATAAGATACTGTTTACACCACAGAGAGACAAGTGGCCAATTTCCTCAGAATTCATAATTCTTACAGAGCCTTTAATTATTGTTACATTTGTAGCTAACAAGATAAGTAGCAATTATCTAAAAGCTGAAGCATTTCTATGTAAATGAAAAGGCTTGTTCTCAAAAAGGAAGAAAAGGATAAAAATTCACATAAGTCTAATTCAGAATGCTTATATATGTAAATATTTTGCATCCATTTTAACCCATTTTAACATAAAAATTAATTGTTGATTTAAATCTCCTAGCATTAGATCTAAAAGCATTTATTTTTAAAATGTTCATCTATTTAATTGTGCATATATTCACAAGAAACTTCTGAAGGGGCTGCAGAGGTTGTCACATCCCTGCTTTTGCTCCTTAGGAATTCCCTGGTTACTGCCCAGGTGGCTTGAGTAAAGAAAGGAGATGAATTAAAAATCACACTAAAATGCAAATAAACAAAATGGGAATATTGTATTTTTTGAGTAAATGAGGTATTCTTGAAGACATCCAGTCTACTGTTAGATTTATCTTAGCCAGAAGCATGAAAGGATTTTTTACAAAACTTTTAATTCCTTGATCTTCCTGTGACTGAATTCCTCACAGGCTCAGAAATTTCTTTGCAGGAGCTTGAGAGACTCTTTCTGACTCAGAAACAGCACTTGCTTCCCAGCATCTTCATAAAAAATGCACTAAGTAATTATTGATATGTCAACTATTAAACCCACTTCATTAAGGAGGAACTGACTTCATTACTGAATGAGTTGTTTGCTGTCTGGGCAGCAGGATCAATTTCCATATCAAACAGATTCTGTAATATCTGCATATTTGGATACTGACTGCCAAGCTTTTGTTTTGTTTTTCATCATTGGCTAAGTGTCAGGCTTTGGTAATATCAATTGTGGAAGGAAATTTACTTCTTGGGGGCTCAAGATGCTGGGATATAGCCTGCCTGTGGATGTTAGGGGCTTACACCAGTGGTCCTCTCTTTCTTTTACTGTATTTTATAGTAAGAACTATAATTTAAGCCACAATCCAGTATACACATGTATATAAGCAAAATGTTAATGAAATATTTTGAAGCAAAACTCCATGAAATGATCCCATCCTTCACTTATGGGAGCTGTGCTCCAGTCTCAGTTTTAATGTATTCCTTTGTAAACATGTGCTGGTTGGGACTCTCACGGGTCATGACTTTTGACTGGACAGCACTGATTTAGCTTGTCTACAGCTGCGGCAGCCTCGCAGGGTACCCACGCTGCCGCTGTCACATCAGCAATCCCTTCCCTTTCTTTGTATGCCTCATGGTGCTGGCTGCTGTAGATACATTCACAAGAAACTGCAGAGATGATGGCCGTGGTTTTCACCCTGCTCCTATTGCCCCACGGAGATTCCCTGGATGAAGCCCAGGTGGTCCCAGTAAAGGAAGGAGAATGGCCCAGTTCCCTGGGTGCAGGAGGGAGCGTGAATCTATGGGGAGCCTCCTTGACAGTTTCTTCTGAGGTTTGTTAAAAGTCTCCGATGCCAGATGCTGCTAGTTATTATTTTTGCTATAAAAAATAATGATAAGCCAGTTACTAAGTCAGACTTGAGTTTGGATGGTTGAGATAAAAATTAGCCTTGAGAGGTAATGCTGTGGTGATAATTACATAACAAGAATAAATTACAGCACCTTCTGTTTGTAAAGTACTTTTAAGCCATTCAATGTTCTCATGGCTGTTGCTCCATAACATTATGTGTGATAGGAGTGAGGGGACCACTGCCCTGCGTGTGTGATATTAAGAAGTGATTTTCTAACTATGAGTGCCTCACACAGTGATGAATACCTGTCACTCGGGGCAAAGAGAGATAGAATCACCAACTCTAGAGGATGCTACACAGGAAATTCTCAGATCAAACAGTAGATGATTTAGATTAAGTGATCCTTAATGTTTTGGGATCACAGACTCTTCTGATTGTGGAATGAAGGCTTTAGAGTCTCTCAAAAACATACACAGTGACTGCACTTCTGCCTGTTTAGTCACGTGTCGCTTAGCAACAGGGATATGCTCTGAGAAATGTGTTGTTAGGCAATTTTGTCATTGTGTGAATATCATGGTGTATATTCACATACACCTAGATGGGATAGCCTACTGCACACCTAGGCTGAATGGTATGGCCTGTTATTCCTAGGCTACAAACCTGCACAGCATATTACTGTGCTGAATACTGAAGGCAATTGTCACACAGTGGTAAGCATTTTTAGTATTTGTGTATCTAAACATACTAAATATAGAGAAGGTCCAGTAAAACTACGGTGCAAAAAATAAAATATGGTACAACTAGGAGGCAATTATCAGGAGTGGAAGTTACAGGACTGGAAGTTGCTCCGGGTGTCAGTGAGTGATGGTGAGTGAATGTGAAGGCCTAGGATATTACTAAACACGATGTAGACTTTATACATACTCTACACTTAGGCCTATACTAAATTAATCAATATTAATTATTAATTAATTGATAATATGGAGCTATACTGAATTAATTAATACACTAAATTAACAAAAAATGTTCAGTAATAAATTAATCTTAGCTTCCTATAACTTTATTTTACAAACTATTTGATTTTTTCAAACTTTTGGACTCTTTTGTGATAACACTTAGCTTAAAATACACATTATACACACTACCTAGCTGCACAAAAATATTTTTCTTTATTTTCTTATTTTATAAGCTTTTTCTCTATTTAAAATTATTTTATTTTATTTTTTTACCTCTTAAACTTTTGTTAGTTACAAATGAAGACAGAAACACACACATTAGCCTGAGCCTACACAGGGTCAGGAACTAGGCAATAGGAATTTTTCTTCTCTGTTATAATCTTATGGGAATGCAATTGTGTATGTTCTGTTGTTGCTGGAAACATTGTTATGCGGCTCATGGCTATACTTTCAGTGAGTTTCTGTATCTTTTAAACATGTCCAGCCCATGCTAAGGTATTCTAGCATAGGAGATCTAAACCTTGTCACTAACTGGCTTTGTCTGAGTCCTGAGTCATCGGGCAATGGGTGACAAAGCTGGACCTAGAATCCAGCCAGTCCAGGCCCCTTTCATTGTATCTGGTTTCCACATGTCCCCACAGTGGCTTCTGCTTCTCTTAAGCACAAATTGAAAATTGGCTTGTAGCCAGTCTTGCAGCACCCCTGCTCCTAAGAAGCTGTGTGCCTGTGTACCAGTTAGACCCAGACTGTGAGCAGTGGGAGGACTCACACCTTGGGTCTTCTCCCCAGGGAGGTGTTCCGTTGGTCAGGCTCAGGATAGTGACCGTGACCATCTCCTCCCTTGACTGCCCAATAGTGCCTCTCTCATGGTGTCTCTGGTTTGGACTTTATACTTACCCATCTAGCTTTGAGGTTACAAAATAGTGATCCTTGGCCTCAATGTGGCCCACAGATATGTCTTGTTTGACCTGTAAACTGTGTCTTCATTATTTTGGAATTAGTTGTCCATGTTTAAAGATAAGAGATCCATGTACAAATTTGGATGTCTGATTTGTCTTGGAAAATGGGATTATCTGACCACTTTGGTCTCAAATTCTGACGTGGCAGCAGCCCACTAGAGCTGAGCAGTGGCTGTCCCCTCTGGGAAGCCACAGCCTCTAGGATGCCCTATTGCTCACCCTTGGCTCACAGAATTCATTCATGCTGCCCGCCTAGAGCAACAGGTGTTGAGTTTTTGGTTTTTGGTCTATGTCGCCTTCCTCTCCCACCTACAGACTACACAGTCTACTCCTCAGTTTATTTAAACACATGCCACTTTCTTGCACAAAGGACTTGAAGCTGATTATAGGAAATAAACATGAAGTAAAAAGAGATAAAGTAATAAGAAAAACTGCCCCAGTAAATGTTGATTCGATTAGGAGGTCAAGACCGTGGGGAAAAAGAGAACACAGAAATTCCGGCCATTAGTTTGAGCAATTATTACACTTGAGCTGCATATGGACTCTTAGTTTTTACAATTGTCTGTGAAAGGAAAACGTAACCATTTTGTAGGGGGAGCAAAGCTTTTCCTATAACTTGCCTCTAAAAGAACATTTCTGACTGTTTCTATATACATGAGGCTTGCTAACAAGGGGCACAGAAAACTGATGAAAGAGAAGACTAATTACAAAATATGAACTTGATTAAGAATATCTGCCTCTGCAGTCATATGACCCAAGTCAAGTTAGTGTAAACTGTTTTTTACCTCTCTGATACTGGTAATACCACCAGGCGATGTCTAGGAAAGAGTGAGAAGACATTTTACCAAATCCATTCATCAAAAAAGAAAACACACTTTTATTGTTAATGGAGAGAGGCCACTCTGAGGGTATCCATGTCACTGTCCAACTTGACATATGCAAAGAGCCTCTCGGTAGCAGAGCTGGAGCTGGGCTCCCTGTCCTTTTCCCATGGTCAGAACAGGCAAGAGCAGTGGGTTGCCTCCCAGTGCCCATGGCTCCCGCAGGGACTCACTGAACATGCCCTCAGCCATGCAGTCATGCAGCCTGCAGAGATGGGATGGCACGTGGCAGAGATGTGCGATGTTGGATGAGTCCTTGGAAACACTCGTGTGTTTGACTGAGGAGTGGCTTATAAGATGCCCTCCACAATCAGGAGGCCCCCATTCCCACTCTCTGCTTCTTTGTGATTGGAAGCTGCATATCTTGTAGGATTATTTGTTTGCTCGCTCAACAACTGTCAATGAAGTATCTACTAGGTACATGTCAGTGAACAAAACAGCTCTGTTCGCTGCTCTCTTGGAGCTTACATCTACAAGTCTTTGCTTCTTTCTTCCCCTTTTAAGCTTGATTAGTAACCAGATGCAGAAAAAGAAATGGGCAATTGCAGAAGAGGTTTAGCACATTAGGGTATATGGCAGAGTGGATGCCGGCCAAGTCCCCCATTATGCTGAACATAAAATATAAGACAAAACACCAGACCTGCAAAATTATCCATGGCACAGTGGAGCTGAGTGAGTCCAAGGTCCCAGGGAGCTCTGCTAGATACTCTCCTGCTGGCCTTTGTGTGTCTATTTGGTGGTCGGCCTGGTTTTCCTCTGTAGGCTCTTATTTGAACTTCCTCTTGTCTTGCCAGCACCCCTGACCACCAGTGTGTAAGGCAGCCCAGCCACCATCTTGAGTGTGTTTTAGTGTCTCTCCTGTCCCCCAACCTGCAACCCCAGACGGCAGCTCTTCCAAGTGATAGTATAGGTGAGCATCCATTGTAGTGTTTTCACTCCTCTCCTGACCTGTATCCCATGGGAGAAACTTATTTTGCTGGATTTAGTTGCCCCTTTGATCATTCTGGCTAGGTGCCATTTGTATTTATTTACTTTTACAAATATACTTTATTTTTAGAGTTGTTTTAGGTTGCAGAAAAATTGCACAGAAAATATAGAGAGTTTCCCTATCCACCCTCACAGTTTCCCCTGTTATTCACATCTGCATTGGTGTGGTATATTTGTTGCAATTGATGAACTAGTATTGCTATGTAAATATTAACTAATGCCCATAGTTTACATTAGTGTTTACTAATATAAACTATTTACTCTTTGTGTTGTAGAGTTCTGTGGGTTTTGACAAATGCATGATGTCCTGTATTCACTATTACAGAAGTATATAGAATAGTTTCACTGCCCTGAATGCTTCGGTAGCATTTTAGTATAGATATGTTTACAAATATGCATTGACATGCTCTGGTATGCCAGAATGTCATAGGTACCAGGAGAAAGATGAAAGGACATATCATCTGTTCACATGGTATCTCAGACTGGTGAGGAGGCATATATAGACCATGGGTTGGAAACTCAAATGCCAGTAGTCATTGGCAGGTAATTCAGATGTGTATAACTTGGAGAATGGTGGGAACTGAGAACTGGAGAGTAACTGCTCCCTGAAAGGGAAACAGTTGTTACCCAACAAGTTGTTATCATGCAGTAAATTAAGCCCAGTGAGTCCAGATCTTTAGATTTTTCAAGAGATGTCATAATTAACAATGGTTCTTGGCTGTTATCAGTGAATTTGTCTTGTAAAACATATAGTATATACCATATATAACACAGCTTTGGAAAGGACATTGTGGGCTGCTGGTCTGGAATTTTTCACTGGCAAATCATTTCGAAACAGTGTTGACATGGTTAAGAACTGGGAGCTGAGGGGAGCAAGCTCTTACTCCTTCCTGGGTGGCATGGGACTAGAAGGGATGTCAGAGAAGGCTTCAAGGGGAGGCAATAATTCAGTTGAGTGTTGAAGAATGAGGGAACAAGGGAACAGCATATGCAAAGGCACAGAAGCTGAAGATCCCAGGAGAGGTGAGCTCTCCTATGCAGGGCTAGAATCCCTTGAGAACAACCAGAAAGAAAAAGGATTAAAAAAACCCTCATCATTTTTGAAGGCTTTGGAGAGCTACCAAGGCAGATTGCATGAAAACAGCTCAGTCCATGTTTGGATTAAGTGTATCTGCCTTTGCTCTATTACCTTTCAGAAGTTGAAGACTCAGCCAGATAGGTGATATAGTTTTTATTCCAATGTGCACCCTTCAGTAAATATTTGTCAGGCATATTAAGAGACAAGACCAAGAGAAAAAATAGAATATAGTAATAGAGCTACAGCTGATCTAGATAATTGGATTAATCATATCTGGGCTTTAAAAGAATGGTGAACATATGCTCAAGAAAATATACAAAAAGCTAGAGAATTCCACCAGAGAACCAGAATATATACAAAAAAGTCAATTAAAAATTGTAGAAATGAAAAACATATTATCCAAAATTAATAATTAAGCAGACAAATTTAAAAGCAGGTGTGACACAGATGAAGGGATAATAAATGACTCAGTAGATAGGTGAATCAGAAAATACACAGACTGATGCACAGAGAAAGAGAAGAATGAAATCACAGACCAGGCATGGTGGCTCACGCCTGTAATCCCACCACTTTGGGAGGCCGAGGCAGGTGATCACTTGAGGTTAGCAGTTGGAGACCAACCTGGCCAACATGGGGAAATCCCATGTCTACTCAAAATACGAAAATTAGCTGGGCGTGCTGGTGTGTGCCTGTAGTCTCAGCTACTTGGGAGGCAGGAGAATCACCTGAGCCTGGGGGGGTGAAAGTCACAGTGAGCTGAGATTGCACCACTGCACTCCAGCTTGGACAACAAAGTGAGACTCTGTCTCAAAAAAGGAAAAAAAAAAAAAATGGAATCACAGATAAGCTTGCATAAGAGACATATGGGACATGATGAAAAGTTCAAACGTATGTATAATTGGAGTTCCAGAAAAGAAGGAGATAATTAATGATAATGGAGCAATATTTAAAGAGTTAATAAATGAGAATTTTTAAAAAGTTAGTGAAATATGTCAAGCCGCAGACTCAAGCAGCACTACAAACCCCAAGCATGATAAATACAAAGAAAGCCACTTATTCATAGTAAAACTGCTGAAAAATTTAAAAAAAAATAGAAAATCTACAATACAAGATAGAAATCATCAGATATAAACCAAACCCTGACTAAATGCTGCTTGTAAGCATAAGGGAACAGAAAATAAAAGTAAAATGATGAAAAAGGATGTATCACGCAAACACAAATAAAGAAAGGCCGGCATAGCTATGTTTACATCAGCTAAAGTAGATGTTAAGGCTAGTAACTTTGCTAGAGACAGAGAATTCTCATGTAAAAGGGTCCATTTACTAGGAAGATAAGATAATTCTAAATTAATATGTACGAATAGTGTAGCCTTAAAATGCAAAATGAAGCAAAGACTGATAGAATTAAAAGGAGAAATAACAAATTCACAGTCATAATTGGAGAAATTTTTAAATACCTCTTTTAGTAGCTGATAAACAGACAAAAAAAATCAATACAGGTGTAGAAGATCTGAGTGACATAATTAGCAAACTTGTCTCATTGAGACTTATGGAGCTCTGTACTCAGCAATCATAAAATACTATACATTTTTTTCAAGTGCACATAGAATATTTACCAAAAGTGACCATCTCCTGAGCCATAAAGCCAAGCCAATATCAAAAAAATTTAAAGAATTGAAGTTATTTAGACTGTTTTTGTCCAGAGTAGAATTAAGCAAGATATCAATAATCAAAAGAAAACTAGGAAATCATAAAAATACTTGGAAATCAAGCAATATAGTTCAATTTCTTTTTCTGAGACAGGGTCTCGCTATGTTGCCCAGGATGAAGTGCAGTGGTGAGATTTCCACTCACTGCAACCTCTGCCTCCCAGGCTCAAGCAACCCTCCCATCTCAGCCTCTCGAGTAGTTGGAACTATAGGCATGTGTCACCAAGCCCGGCTAATATTTTTGTATTTTTTGTGGAGATGAAGTCTGATTATATTGCCTAGGCTAGTCTTGAAGTACTGGACTCAATCAATCCTCCCGCCTTGTCCTCCCAAAGTGCTGGGGTTTTAAGTGGGAGCCACTGTGCCCGGCCTAATTCAATTTCTAAGTCCATGTATCAAAAAAGCAACCTCATGGTAATTAAATCGAGGTAATTTTGAACTAAATGATGATGAAAATATAACATATCAACACTTGTAGAAAGTTATTCAAGTTATACCCAGGGGAAAATTTAAAAGAACATCACATACTTGAGCTGCAAATAATTTACAGAACCGTGTGCATGAAAACACAGAATGCTGTGCTTCCTCTTGAAATTGTATTCCTAGTATTTCCAGTGGTTCATTTTCAATATTGCCTGAACTATATTGGCTACATTAGACATTGTATTAGTGATGGCATGCTGGCATTTGAAAATGTAATCTTTCCTTCTTTTTAAAAATGGTTGATTGGTTTGTTCTACATGAGTTTGGCATCATCTTTTTAATCGACAGCATTTCCTAATACAATCAGGGGCAAAAATCTTCATTGGTGCTTGCTTGGAGCAGAGGGGGCATAGGGCGGAAAGTCTTATTTGATCCTTCAGCTTTAAGGCTTAGATTCTTACAGCCAGGCTTGGAGGTGACTCATAAGCTCACTCAGACCCACGCAGTGCACACAACTCATCAGCTCTGAGTTTTATAAACTTAACAATGAGCCCCAGGAGTGCTAAGCTAAGCCTTGATAAAGATTTTCTGAGTGTTCCATGTATTTTTTTCAGTCTTCTCTGTTCAATAAAACTCAAATCATGTTTTGCTTCAAGCATTTGTTCTCTTAATCTTGAAACCCCTCCTGCTCCTTTTAAGCGAAATTGAATTTATACATTTCTCATTCATTTATATACCTCAGTCCTGAAAATGTCCTGGAAAAAGGAGTTCTACCAAAAAAAAATCTTTGAGTGCTTCTACTTCCATTAGACAGTTTTCAAGATCAAAAGACTTGGAAATTCTTCAATATATAGTGTATTTCAGTACACCGCTGTTTCTCACCAAATGAGGGTGTGTTTTTAATGTGGACTTCAGGTCAGCACAAATGTTGAGGTGGGCAGGGAGGGGAGTGTCAAATTTCCTTTGCAGCTTCTCAGGAGCAAGGCAATGGTTGAAATTAACTGTCAGAAATGTAACACAATTATTAAAAGTTTACAAAATCACTACACAGAATGTGACATGAGTCATAAGTCTGTTTGTGTGTGACAGTGTTAACATTCAGATATTTTCCAAGATTGAAAGAAACGGCTGGGAAAGGAATTACCCAGATTCCAGCATTAGAGAAGGCAGCAGCTCTAAAAGATGTTACAGGACAAGGAGGAAGGACATGAACATGAGGACTCTCATGTACCCTCACCTCTATAGCCGCATTTTGGTCCAGCTAAGCCCATGGCCAGGCTGCAAGGTAGAAATGTCAGTTTCACTGCAGCAGCTCAGCCACAGGCACAGATCTCTAGATGATGTTTTAAGTGGACCTTTTTGTCTGGAAAAAGTGCCCTGGGATGATTTTTTTTTTTTTTTTGGATGATTTACTCAGGTAGTTCCAGCAGTCTCTGTAGCTCTAGGGGGCAATTAGTCAAATGAGGTTCCAATCCTGCCACCAGCTAGCATTCAGGTGGCGGTGGAGAAACCTCCCACTGTTTCTCCTTTGAACCCAGCTGGATACCACCCTGAAGTTCCAGTACGTGGAGATAGCCAGTAAATGAACAATTGATGACCTGTGTTGAAGAGAGAGGGCATGTTGCCCAGGGTAAGTGGGTCTAGAATATTTCTGCAGGAAATAAGAGGATTAACATGGGTGGGATTTTATTACTCCTCTTGACTGAGGAGCTGAAATGACAATTCATTGCAAATGAGGAGTGTCCAGGGAGAAAGGGCACTTTAGTTTTAAGAGAAAAATGAAGGGGCAGAGAGAGGTTGAAGGAATTGCTCAAAGGAAAAGTGAAATTGCCACAAGAATAGTATTATCTCAGGTTAGCACAGAATTTTCTTACTAACAGAAACTCATTGGGTCCAGGTCAGGCTAAGATGTGAACAGCCTATCTTTCAGCCTGCTTTTTGAAGAAGAGCAGTTCATTGCTCTGCAGATAATTTGAAAACTCGCTAAGTAATGGTTTCTGATTAGACAGCTAGCTTTGGTGGTCTCGTAAATATCTGACAACTGGCTCCTGGGGAGGGTGGAAAAGCCTGATTGACACAATTTCCAATTTCCTTGGTGTCAATATTCCCTTCACAGCCTAGTTCAGGCTGTTAGTGAGAAGTCGTTGAAAAAAAGTGATCGTAGTTTGGGAAGCACAGTATGACCCGTCTCTATCACATTACTGCTACTGTTTTAGAATAGTTGGTATATGTTTAACGGTCCCAAATAAGTGTGCTAAAGACCTCAAAGCCAATTTCATAGGGTAGGCTTAGGCCCTGTAATCCACGCAAATAATCCCCCCTTTTTTTTGTTGCTTGTATGAATATAAATTTCTGGGCATGATACAGAATAATCACAAACAGGAACGTAATGGAAGCCATCCTTGTGAGCTTTTGCTGGATTCAGTATTAATGTATCCTTGTATTAAATGCCTGTCTTGGTGAGCTCAGAGAGTGTGGTAATAGTTTTAGAATTGATCTAATCATCTCACTGTCCCTAGGAGGTATATGGTTATTACACTAATTCAAGCTAGAATCATAACCACCTTATAGCTGTAAATCTTAATGAGATAAGGTATGTAAAATGCTCTACACACATAGTAGGTGCTCAAAAATGTTATTTCCATCTTGTCATATGTTTTGACTGTAATTTTAAGGGTCATTCTTAATAACAGAATCCAGTAGTCATGTCTGTTAAACACTGTCTCAATCATGATTGTGCCTTTCCTGATGGATCTAATTAATTAAATATGCTTCTCTTCAGTATAGGAAGACTTCCTTGTTCTGCTATTTACCGTCAGAGACCCACCTCAATTGTCAGTTGAGGTTGGACATGAATGGGCTAAAGTAATGTGATCTTTTTTTTTTTTTTTTTGAGACAGAGTCTTGCTGTCGGCCAGGCTGGAGTGCAATGGTGCCATCTTGGCTCACTGCAACCTCCACCTCTTGAGTTCAAGCGATTCTCCTGCCACAACCTCCTGAGTAGCTGGGATTACAGGCATGTACCATCACACCCAGCTAATCTTTGTATTTTTAGTAGAGACAGGGTTTCACCATGTTAGTCAGGCTGGCCTTGAACTCCTGACCTCGTGATCTGTCCGACTTGACCTCCCAAAGTGCTGGGATTACAGGCATGAGCCACCGTACCTGGCCATGATCATTTTAGGTTAAAGGTAATGGCCACCAGCAAACATAACCCTCTGGATGAAAGAGCATTGACCTTCTCGGTCCATGGAACAGGGCAGGGGGTCTGTGGGTGGTGGACACCAGAAGCACAGGGCCTGGAACGTTAGTAAACAGCCATAACAACTGACAGCCACTGAGGACATTTCCTGGCTCTGGGTCCTCTGCCCTTAAGAATCCAGACAGTCCATGCACACTGTTATGGGCCATCTCTTAGCTGGAGAAGTCAATTGGACATTACCCTCCACTCGAACATGAACTTCCAGATGCAGGGAGTGCAGTCAGTTCATCTGAGAATGTATATCTGCCTGCCCAGAGGCAGGGAAGGTGCTATCCTCTCCAGGACTCAGCTCCGAAGCCTCTTAACTGTGCACTTAATAAATGAAGCCTTGGCAGACACACCTTGAATTATTAATGAAGTTATTCAGCTTTGATTGTTTCCTTCTTTTGGGGAAAGGTTATTCACTCAAATGCCTTTGATTAGACTACACAATACATCACAATTGGGCATATTTTATGTGCAACTTTATGGCGATAATAGTTCTGTCTCATTTAGAAGCAAATCAGACATTATGAACTTC
Source organism: Cacajao melanocephalus (assembly GCA_963573385.1). Taxonomy (NCBI): domain Eukaryota; kingdom Metazoa; phylum Chordata; class Mammalia; order Primates; family Pitheciidae; genus Cacajao; species Cacajao melanocephalus. The sequence goes on along the minus strand of CAUYLG010050225.1, from coordinate 77,829 downwards.
GTGATTTATTAATGTATTGATTTCTATAACTGTCAGCTCATCTCACATCCCGCCAGAGAGCCCGGGAGCAATCAGTGAAGGGCCAATAAAAATGTAAAATGAAACCATCATAAAAAGAGAAAATACTGCCTGTTTCAAAGCCCTGCTGCCTCTCTGAATTGTTTCAGGGTCTACATCATTACCATGAAGACATCCCCCCATCCCCAAGGAAACAGCCTTTGTTGGGGGGACTCTGTCCTGCTTTAATCTATTTTAAATTAAAAAAGAGGTTGTGTGAGAGGAAAAATAAAAAAACAAGAGGTGAAGAGTGGGACCTGGAGGGGCCCCAGGGCCAATGCCTAGATTCCTTATCCTGGAGAAAGCAGGAGGAAGAGGAGGAGGAGGAGTCCCTTTCCATCAGATTCACCCCACAACAACCCCCGACCTCCCTGCTGAGGAACCTTCAAGACAGAGCCCAGATTTTCCTGCTGGTGCTGAAGGGTCTACACTAGGTCCTGGTCTACCTTTCCAGCATGATTCCCCAACACTCCCTGTCATGAGTCCTCTGCAATAGCCCCAGAATTCACTGGTGCACAGACCCCTCTCTACCAGAGGATGTGATTATTTGGCTCCAATCCTATCCACCCTTAAAACATGGCTTAAGTGCCATCTCCTCTGGACAGCTCTCTCAGACCACTGCAAAAAAAAGCTCTCTGTCCGAATTCCCAAAGTCACTTGCAATCACCCAGCAGGTATCAAAATCTACCTTTGGTGTCACAGTTTTCATATACAAGGGTGGGGTGGGGGAAGATTGTGTCTTGTGCTCATTTTTGTCTTTGGTATCTCACTCCCTTCATGATGTCTAATATCTGCTTTGCACATAGAAGGTGCCTAGTAAGTGCTCATTATTTGCTAAAAGTGTGTAGTACTGCAAAGATCTAATTAGAAAATATGTTAGGTGTTCCGAGACAGTGGCCCAGGAAATATCTGGAAAGTATTTGGCTAATTTAGTGGTTAATTTTGTAATCTGACAGTTTAGTTCAGAAATCACAATCTGGCAGCCCATGGGGTACTGTTGTTTTATTTCTTTTATTTTAAAATTATTATTATTATTATTTTAGAGATGGGATCTCACTGTGTTGCCCAGACTGGTCTTGAACTCCTGGCCTCAAGTGATCCTCCTGCCTTGGCCTCTTAAAGTGCTGGAATTGCAGGTGTAAACCACCACTCCTGGTCTGTTTCACTTCATTTAAATATGAACTTTATCAATATTTATTTCACATAAAAGTATCAACTTTTGGCTTTCCTTTAGAAATCTGAAATTACGGCCATGCCAGGCCCACATTCCCACATGGCAACAATTAAACCACAGTCCCCACTACTCCCTATTACATTTCCAACACTAAGACCAAGAGTCGTTGTAATTCATCATCACTCATGTATATACCTGAGTCTACAATCCCTGTTTAACAATTCCTTTCCTCTGCCTCCTACCATGTTTTCCCAAGTGACTTTTTGTGATGGTCTAGAGACATGACAGAACTTCATTTTGGGGGGGTCCCAAGCAACATGGCAAAGACAGGATGCCATGTGATGAAAGAATCAGGCTGTGCCCTTAAATGTACTGTGCTGCTAATATCACATGTGTCGAGCATGGGGCAGACCTATAGGTTCTGAGCCAAGTACATTTCAGCCTTTTGCTTTACAGAGTACTTTCACATTGCTTAGCTCCTGTGAGGTATGCAGAATATTATTCCCATTTTATAGGGGAGAAGACTGAGGCTCAGAGAAGAAAGAGAAAAGGTGACACTTCTGATCACTGCCTATTTGCAGAGCACTGTGACGTGTACTTTGCTTACATGATCTCAGTTCTCTCATAGCTTTTAAGTATTGTTAAATCTTCATTGTTGATTTCTTATTAGCTAATTATTGTTCCCATTTTGTCAGGAGAAATGGAATCAGCAATTTCAGGAGGCATTCTTGAGGTCTCAGAGACTAAAGGCATCACCTGCTTGATGGGCAGATGCTTTGGAACCTCAAGGGACTACCCTAAGGGTCTCTGCTGGGCCCACTCTTGTGTCTTTATGGTTGTGTCTTATAACAAGTCAGGCACCAAATTCCACTATCCCAAGTCTTCTTCACTTTCTGTACTTGAAAATTTACTGCGGGGGCAGGAGGGAAGACATCAAGTAGTTTCAGGAGTCCCCTCCCCCTCTCCTTCCCCCTTCAAGCTCTCTTCTATCTATTTAGCATTTCCAAGTTGTTTCTTTTTTTCTGAGCATCAAAGCAGCCTCCACTCTGGGCAACAAGTTATGTAAGTCACAGAGCAATTGGCTTTCTCCTGCTCTCTAAATGTACAAATATGGCTACTGGGGAACTGGCCTTGTCCAAGGCCACACACTGGATTCCTAGCATAGCAGGATTAAACTCGGATGAATCCTTCCGGCAATCCAGCGTTCTTTTCACAATCCTATTCACTCATTTGACAAATAGTTACTGAGTGACTGCTAGGTACCAGGCACTCTTCTAGGCACTGGGGATAAAGCAGTGAACAAAAGACATAAAGGTTGGGATGGAGCGATGAATGAAAAATAGAGCAGACATGGAGGAGACTGGAGGGACACAGGTCACGGGAGGTGCTGTTTTTGTTTTTATTTTTTATTTTCATAGATTTTGGGGGGGAACCGGTGGTGTTTGGTTGCATGAATAGACTCTTTAGTGGTGATTTCAGGAGATGCTATTTTATATAGGTTAGCGAAGGAAGGCTCAAGGAAGACGAGGTGATAGCCCACTTGAGAATCAGCTAGAGGGGAGTGATAGTGAGCTTCGAAGTCAAACACAGGCTCCTGTCGCAGCTCCACAGCTGAACAGGTGGTGGGCCCGAGCAAGTCACTTCCATCCTCTGAGACTCAGTTGTCAACAATAGGAAAAAGGGCAAAGTAACATCATCTCTCGGTCTGCTGGGATCAAAAGAACCCCTGCAGATAGAGTGCTGGCATATAGAAGGCACTCACGAGTTTTCTCCCCACTCATGGGGGAGCCCTGGGACTTAGCTTCCTAATGAGTGCCTTTGCTTGGCTGCGAGTGGGGTGCAACCTACAGAGAGCCCACATAACACTCCATTAGCCAGGGCAGCAAGCCGGAGGGCCAGCTGGAAGACTTGTGTAGTTTGAGAGGATGAATGAGCTGGGATTAATTAGCTGAGTAAGTTTGTGAATACATTAGCAGGTTACAGGGCTCTGAGGCTGTTTAGTCTGACAAGTGGTGGGTGGCGAACGCTGAGCCTGGAGTGATGCTTTGATGGAACTTTCCAGATCAGAGCTCTGGCTTGGAACTCCCAGCCCTTCTGAATTTCTCACTGTGAGATAGCAGTGCTTCTCATCATTTAAGTCCCAAGGTGATTTACTATAAAGCTTATGTTGGATCAGAAGAGTCTTTGAAAATTAAATCTCACATACAAGAAAGAGTTTGAAGTCATGTCTTCAATGAGAAGCCTTCTCAGACCTCCCAGCCTGCATCTCAAGTCCTGAAACCCTTTTCGTCTATAAGGATAATGTCTTGGGACTGTGGGGTAGGGAAGTTGAGAGGAGGAGGCACACTTTTTATCCTTTATCACTGGTTGAAATATTTTTTAAGCTATGGGTTTAAATTGCTTTTAGAATTTTAATGTTTTGGGTAAAAACATGACATTTTGAGTGGGCAGATAGATCTGGAAAGTCGGTTCTACTGCAACCAGTGTTTTGTTGTTGTGTCTATTGTAATGCTGTTTTTGTGGAATAAAATGCTTTCCAAACAAAATATATTGGGGTGGTCATTTGTGCTTGTCACCAACAATTTCTGGTCTTCCTCCTTCCAGGTGCATGTTGGGTGTACCTTCTGCCCCTTTGAAATGAGGTGGGACTATGTGACTGGCACTGGCTGGGAAAATGGGAACATTCTGTGTGTGTCCCAGGTGTGCCAGGAGTCAAGTGTGCCTCAGGTGTTCTGCAGGGCACAGCCTGCTCTGTGCTCAGGCAGCCTGGCTCCAGAGCCAGTGCTTATAAATCACACATGCACAACCTCTGCCTTCATGGAGGTATCAGTCCTGTGGTGGCAGAAGATATTAAATGAATAATATCTTTTTTTGAGACAGGGTCTCACTCTGTTGCCTAGAGTGGAGTGCAATGGGCCAATCATGGCTCACTGCAGCCTCAACCTCCCAGGTTCAAGTGATCCTTTCATCTCAGCCTCCTGAGTAGCAGGGACCACAGGCACATGCCACCACACCCAGCTAATTTTTATTTTTTATTTTGTAGAGATGAGGTTTCCCAGGCTGGAGGGATTTTTTAAAAATAACGTTTGATTACAGTTGAGCAAAGTATGATGGAGGAAAGGTATGGGTTACCATGATAACTTAGGAAGAACGAAACATAACCACAAAGCTTCTCGGTGGTGGCCTTGACACTGAGCCAGGAAGGAGGAGAAGGTGACTGACAGGTGAGGAGTGAGGGAGAGCGTTCTGGTCAGAGGGCACATCCTCTATTAGGACCCTGTAGGGGAAGAAGATAGGCCTGCTCTAGAGATGAGAGGAGGCAGGTGTATCTAGAGGCTGGGATGAGGGGAACAAGACCCAGAGAAGTGGGAAGCAGGTACGGACCACATTGTGGCAGGCTGGGAGCCCAGGTTAACAGTTTTAGGGACAGCAAGCAGCAAAGAAAGTACAGTTTTGTTGTTATTTTAGGAGAACTGAAACAAACTTGGTCCTTCCTGTTTGCTGGGGCTTCACGGAGGATGGCTCTGCAGGGCCAGCTCTCTGCCTGCTGGTTTCGAGTCCTTCCTCTCCTTGCTGGCTCATGGCAATCGAGGGCCTGCATTCATGACATAGGGCTGAGACCCTAGACTCCCTGCAATTGATGGGAAGGGGAAAGAAGTCTGTTTCTCCTTACCAGTTATTAGAGCCTACAAATTGGGATGTATGAGGTTTCAGCTGGAATACTAGGGGGGCTGGCAATTCCCCTTTAGAATACCGAGGGCTGAGTTGGGCTCAGCTGCAGACCTAACTCTATGGCATCAAGAATATGATAAGGCTGGAGAAAATCTCCTGGGACTGTAAGACTTTTTTTTCTAGCTGATTAGTAACTTTCTCCTTTATTTTAATTTTAGTTATTTTGTGACCCTGCACTGGGAAACAGGTCTTGGTAGTTGTAATTAAAAGGGGGAAGATTAAACATGCGAAGGAGATGAGATAGTTATTGAAGCAAAGTTCAAGGAGGTGGAGGCAATGGGATGAGGATCAGAGACATGGAGACACTGTGCAGATTTCAGATTAGTTCTCAGAAGCATTCCTAGAAGTGCAAGCAAAAGCAACAGTTATAAAACAGAAAATATCTATCGTGGACCCATCTTCCCTGTGTCAGTATGTCTCATCTCTGTCTAGATCATCTCTCTCCTAGATAAACGTTTTAATAGTGGTGATCTTTGAGAGTTAGGGTTATGGTGGCTGTTACCTTCTTTTTTGCTTATGTGTATTTTCTCCATTTGCTGAAATGATTTAAGTACAAATTTCATATATGAAGAAATTCATAAAGATTATTTTTAAATCACTTTAAACGGCAAATGTGCAGAACTCTTTAGTCCTCAGTGGCCCTGGGATAGATGTGGAAGGGGTGGAGCCTGGAGCCCAGCACTGCCTTGGGGGTCTCTTTTCTGCAGAGAGGTCTGGGAAGCTAGGCAGGTGAGGGTGGAGATCCTCCAGCTTGGAGATCTTCATGTAGCCATGACAACATGTCATGCTTATCAATTTCAGTTTCAACATCTGGGAAATGATGGGAATAATCCCTACTTTACAAGGCTCTTGTCAGATTTAAATGAGAGAATGAATGGCTGTGCAATTAGTCCGGCAGTATATACTCAGTAAGTATTAAACAATGACCAACAATCCTTTTCTACCTTGTGAAGAAAGACAGCTTGGCTAGAAGCAGTGGGTTAGACAGGATGCCTTCATTCTGGAGGAGGCATTTCTGAGACAGTGGTGGGTGGGATGGGGTGGTGCAATTGGGAGTATTGGGGATGGGGTCTTGCAGTGATCAGAATGGCAGCTGACAATTTAGAATCTTTTCCTAGTGCCTAGGCCTTACTGTGCTCTATCTCATGTGACCTTCCTAAAACCCGGTGAGCTACACTCTGCTGCCCTTGTAAAGACAAAGAACCGGAGGCTTAAGGATGTAAGGTCATCTGCCCAGGGCCACAGTTAATAGACAGCAGAGGTGAGGCTCAAATCCAGGTCTGCTTGATGCCAAAGCCCATGTTCTTAATTGCAGCATTACATTGCATGAACTTTATAGCCACATAGAACTGGGTTAAGATCCCAACATTGCCACTTGATACCTGGTGGCCTTGGGTAAGTCACAGTCCCTCTCTAAGCCTCAGTTTGCTCATTTAGACCATGGCTGTGATCTAACCCCTGTCTCACTGTCCCCATGAGAATCAAATGTGGCAAGGCATGTGATACTTGGGTACCAAGCAGTGCTTACCACATGGCGGTTTTCTGGCTCCCTCTTCCAGGTCCTGGAGAGGGCATTCCCATAGCACTCAGGTCTTCTGAGGCAGCGTCTCAAAGCTGTGCTGCTGAAAAGGCAATTTTTTGCTCTAGCTTGTATGGATAGATTTTTAATATTTAATTAGGAAGACCTTCCGCTTGGAGAAAGGGCAGGACTTGTTATTAAATCCCTGCTGCTTGGTCTCCCTCACTTGCCCATGGGATTATTCATTCATTTCCAGTCACACAATTTAATATTGCAACAGCTAATGAGGAGATGTTGATAATTTGTAAAAACTGGTTGGTCCCAAGGCCATTGTAGAAGCTCCATGCCCAGGCCTGCTGTGGGGGCCAAAGCAGATTCTCAGGAGATGAGGGTTCCTGAGAGCTTTGTGTTCATTATCTGCAAACATTCATCTTGCACCTTCTGAGTGCTGGATGCCGTGCTGGGAGCCATGAGGATCAGAAAGAAGTTCAAGGCACAGTGGCATCCTCAAAAACCTAGGACTCCTGAATGCATTAGAGAGCTGGGCTCTGCAGCCAGACAGATGGGGTTCAAAATGCTTCCTTGGACATTCCTAGCTGGGGCACTGGGCATTAACCTCTCCGGGACTCAATTTCACGTACTCAGCATCTCTTCCTGAGACTACTACAAAGTGTCTGCCTGTAGTCTCAATCCTACCATGGGTTCTCTGCAAGAACAGCTAGAAGGAACACATAACTACTAAGTATCTAATATGTGAAAGGCACTTTGGCAGGTAGTGTGATGACTACAGTGGTGAGCAAGACAGGCGTGGTCCATGTTCCCAGATCTTATTATTTGGTTCATGAGGGACTTAACCTTTAACCTAAGAATCACAGACACAAGCGTAAAATGACAGCTTGAGAAGTGCTGCAAGGGAGAGCTATTTGGTGCTCTGGGAGGGGAGTGGGGGAAGGGGGCCCTTGTGTAGTGCAGGCATTCAAGCGAGGCTTCCCTGAGGAGTGATGGTGGGACTGAAATTCCAAGGAGTGGAAGATGACTAGTTAGGAAGGAAGGAGTGTGTGTGTATGTGTGTAAGACAGCGAGGGACAGGGAGAGGAGGAGGAGGAAGAGGAGGAGGAGGAGAAAGACAGAGAGAGAGAGATTCTATGTGTACAGGGAGGAGGGGGAGAGCTTTTAGGTGTCTCCTGTGCATTCTGGAGCAGAAGGATGCTTTCCAGGGAAGTACATCTGACTGTGTCCTTACTCTAAAGTCTTCAGTGGCTCCCCACTGCCTGCAGAAAAAAGACCATCCTCTTTATGAAGATCTTTGATGATCTGCTCCTTGATTAGCTCACAAGTTTTGTCTCTCTCATGCATAGTCACCCTGCTATACACACACACACTCACTTTTTGTAAATACTTGCTTTTCCCCCAACATGACTTCCTGGTCAATACTTCCACATCTTTGCATGTCAGGTGCCTGAAGGGGTTATTTCCTGGGTTTCTCTAAGTCTATCCCATGCCTCACATATCTCCAGGAGGCTCTATTTATTGGGACTGCAATGTGCATGGTGCCCATGGAGTTATACAATGTGCAGGCCTCTCTCAAATCTCATTTCAAGGGCTACTTCCTCTGAAACAAGTTTTTCTGTCTTCCCCAGACAGTATCAGTGTGACAAGACCCCTCTCCTGCAGCATCCATCACACTGCAAGACAAAAAGAGAAAGATTCTGTCTCTCCTAGACTGTGGGTCCTTTGAGAGTATGGCCATTCAGCCACTCATTTAACAAATATTTATTGAGCTCCTACTCTGTGCCAGGCTTGAGTCCAGGCACCAGCAATATGGTCCCAAATAAGTCAGGCCCATCCTCTGTTCAGCAGGAATGACACGTTAAACAAATATTGACATAAATGACGATGCAATTAGAAATCATTTTTAGCACAGTGAAGGAAAAGAATGAGGGAAGTGTGAAAGGAAAACCAGAAGGAGCCTCTTTTGACCTCTTTTGAGTTAGGAAGGAAGGAGTGTCTATGAACATTATGAGCTGAAGCACAAAAGTGAGAAGTGGTAGGACAACAGTTTTAGGAAGAGGTAACAGCAGGTGCCAGGATCATGAGATGAGAAAAAGCCTGGCCTTTTGAGGAACGAAGTGGAAGGCCAGGTGGTGGAGCAGAATGAGTGAGGGAGAAAGTGATGTCAAGTAAGGATGCTAAATGGACGGATCATTTACCTGTCTGAAAAGGACTTGGGCTCTTACGTTTAAAGCATGGGAAGCAGAAGTATCGAGTTTGTAATTGCCTCAAACCCAAAGTTTACCCGAATGTTCATCAACAGTAAAATGGATGATACGATATTCACACAATGAAATGCTACACAGCAATGTGAATGAATCAACTACAGCAATGTCTAGCAGTATGGATAAATATACAGTGCAAAATCAAGGGAAATTAACCCGTGTGGTTAGAAGTCAGGATAGCAGTTACCTTTGGGGAGTAATGGATCAAATGGGGCAAACAGGGGGCTTCTGGGATGCCCTAATGTTCTTTCCCCCTTCTCTCTCTTTTTAATCTGGGTTTTGGTGCAGATTATATTTTAAGGACTGTTTTTATTATTTAAAATTTAATTTAAAAATAGGCGCAGAAGGCCTGGAAGAGGCCTTCCAGGTGCAACTGTCTGGAAGAGAGATGATGTTAACTTTGAAAGAGACAGATGAGAGGCAGACCTTGAATCTCTCTGATAGACAGAAACCACCAGACTTGCTGATGTTGGGTGGCAGGGGAATGGTTGTTAGAGAAAGGAATTGGGAGGTGACAAGGAAGTGTATCCAGGCTTTAGCAATTGGGTGGATGGTAGACCGTGCTGTGTAGTGGGGAAGGCTGGAGAGAGCAGTGTCACACTTCTCTACCCTGGCCCCAGTCATGATGCGGTTGTTCTAGAGAACGGCTTTGATTAATGCTGACTTATCTTTGGCTATTTTAAGTCAGTAACGCTATGACCAGTCCTCAGAAAGCCACTAGTTTACTACCCTCGAGTTCTACAAGTTTCATCTTGAAGATTTTTCAAAATTACTGGTGCTTTAAACTCAACAGCATTTTGTGGACAGGGCTCATGAACGTTTGTCACATGGGCAACACGTGTTTATTCCCTTTGTATGTGCAATGGCATGTTATGGGCACAGACATATATGTGTGACTGTTTCAGGTGTCCTTTGTGATTCTGGGTGTTGAGAGGAAAGAAAAGAGCAATTAAAAAGAATCTCTCTGTGGATGGTGCTATGTGGAATGCATTTCATAACCTATATTAACCAACCTCAGGAAGATTATTTTTTAAATTTCCATTTTCTGCATTATTAGGGCTTGGCTATTAGTCACTGAGTGGCAGAGTTGGAATCTGAACTGTAATCATGCTGCACCACTTCCATCTGAACAGGGATGAGGGTCTGGGGCTCCCTGGTGTGTTAGGGGGTGACAGAGATCATCTCCTCATTTCAGTCTCTGTGATGACAGGAGGGAGTCCTGATGCTTAGAAAGTGCTTAGAGATCTCCAAAAGAGAGCTGCTCCAAGGTTCTGTTTTACCATTTTAAAAAACATTTGCCCATAATGTCTTTTTATAGGATAATAAAAATGAACCATCTGTGGTTCATTGGAAAACATGTCTCAGGCTTATTAAAAATATATGAATTTTTACTTTAAGACAGGATGGCTATATTATTCAAAATTTTAAGCCAAAATGTATTATATATTATTAATTTATTTTTAATAGACATCTTTCTTATAGATTAGCATTCTAACTTCTTCTGAAAAAGTGGGCAGCAATGAGGCAATGTTTCCAGTGAAAATTGTCCTGAAGATAAATTGAAGACTTTGGCTGGAGCACTTCAGTCTTCTCCTCATTCTTGGGCAGTGGCATCTGTCACCCTGGGGGGGCCAGGCCAAGATTCTCATGTAGGTTAGATCTGCCTGAAGAGTTCGAGGTTCTCCTCAGGAGTGAATGGGGCTACTCTCAACCACGTTCCTGCTAAGGCGCTGTCCAAAAGCCACACCAATGAAGGCTGGCAACGGCTTCCAGCCTGCTTCTCACTGCTGTACTCCTCCAGGCTGCCAGCCCTTCTGCAGACCCCCTCCACTTTCTTCTTGCTAAACCTTCCTCCAAACCCAAGATGAAAAGTGTCTGCTGCAGTAAATGCAGCTCACGTGATATAACAGGGGAATTTATGTAGTCTTTCAAATACTTGCTTTTTTTTTTTTTTTTTTTATCATTAAGATTTAGTCTCACTCTGTTGCCCAGGCTGGAATGCAATGGCACAGTCTTGGCTCACTGCAACCTCCGCCTCCTAGATTCAAGCAATTCTCCTATTCTCCTGCCTCAGTCTCCCAAGTAGCTGGGACCACAGGTGCACACTGCCACACCCGGATAGTTTTTTATTTTATTTTATTTTATTTTATTTTATTTTATTTTATTTTAGTAGACCAGGCTGGTCTTGAACTCCTGAGCTCGGGCAATCTGCCCACCTTGGCCTTCCAAAGTGCTAGGATTACAGCCATGAGCCACCACACCTGGCCCAAATACTTTCTATACTTTAAAAATCTCAGCATGTATAGTTTGATTGAAGCTTGTTCATGTCAATTCAAAGCAGTTCATGTTGACGGAGAACCTTCCGTGCTCAGGTGTTTGAATCGGTAAAGGCAGAGACAGGGGAAGAGCTGGGCGCTATACCCAGGGAGTATGAATGGCGTGGATCTCATACCTATCACCCATGCGCTGTGCAGCTTCTGCACATTCTTTACCTGCCCACTGGTGTTGCCTGTCTATGAAGGACACTCACTTCTCAAGGTCTTCACGAAGATTAGGTGGATACCCAGAGCATGGCACACACAGGATGCACTGCAGATGGTGGCTTATTTTCTTTTCCCTCCCATCTATTCCTGTGTGAGGAGGGAGGGCTGGCAGACTGAGTGGGGGCTTCCAGGTCACTCCATGTGGTGTCAACCTGGCTCCATCTTTAAGGGACAATGTGTGTGTGTGTGTCGGGGGGTGGGGGCTGGCCCATCCCTGGGGATGCCATCACAGGGAAAAGAACACTGAACAGAGGGAGGGGGTGAGAGGGAGGGGCAGTGGGATGGGAAACCTGGGTGCCAGGACCACATCCCCAATTCTGGGCTGCGACTTTCAATTCCCTGGGTGTCAATTTCCTCTGCAATAAAAAGGAGTGGTGGGGACACCGAATTTTTACTTGTGTAAACTTGGGCAATTCTCTCTATATTTTTAGTTTATTAACCAATGATGGATCTATTCTCCAGAAACTTCTCTAAAGTCATCTCAAACCTATGCTATTTTAAATTTATATTAATTTTCTCTGGAGACAGCAAGTTTCATTAAGTTTATGAGTTTTGGGGAAGGTAAACTTCTTTAAATTGGTTCTAGTTTACTCTTTTAATTTTCTAATTTCAGCATTTTATGATTTGCTCAACATTCATGCATTTGTTTAACCCGCATATAAGCATATCCACGTTCCCCATATTCAGATTTTCAGAAAAAGAAAATATAGAGAAAAGTTTATTGAATGCCTACTATGTAAAGATACACTAAATGTGTTCATGTTTGTCAATCTCTGTTTACCTTCCCAACAATCCTGGGAGGTGATATTAGTATCTCCAGTTTGCCATTAGACTAGTTAAGTTTCAGAAAGCTTAAGTGACTCCCAGCGTCACACAGGGAGTAAGTGCATGAACTGGCATCCGAAGCTAGATCTTGCTTTCTGTAATTCTATAATATAATGTTGCAATGTATTGCTGTGATCTTGTAATATTGTGCCCCTTCTTTCTGCCTTCTCTTTATATATCAGAGAGATGGAAGCTATTATTTCTGGAGCTGCTCGGCATTGATTCTTTGCTTCTGCAGGCCTGGGGGATTTATTTTCAGAACTCCCTGTTTAGCCTGAAAAGGCTTGGGAAAAGCTTGGAGTGGAGATAACAGAGGAGGGGGTCCTCCAGGGGTCCCACCCAGCAGCCTGCTTCTTTCCTGTTGCATCAGACTGTGGTGGTACCTCAGGATAAAGTGCTGTGCCTGCTCCTGCTTGATGGCAACCTGGCTGTAGTAACCTGTATATTTACCCATGCATGTTAAATTGCATCTGGCCAATGAGTGTGTTGCATGTCTGGGGCTTTTTACTTAGGTGGTTCTTGGGGAAAATTGAGGGCATGTATATCAAGCAATTTTTGAATTATGTCTCTATTAGCATCTGTGAATGTCTCCCTGGGGAAGCCAGGAAAACTCTATTAGTTGAGCAGTTTAAAACAGGATTGGAGGAAGCAGTGGGGAGTATCCCATAGGGAACAATAATTATAAACAGCAGTTCCATGTAAACAGGTCTTAATGTGTTTTCTATATTGAATTCCTGAGAGTGAGGATCTTGAGTGGTGTTTCGGCGCCCCCTCCAGGGCCTCGCCCCTGCATACTGGTGCCTGGAGGGAAGTGTTGGGAGCTGAGGAGGACCGCTCAGGGCACCTTGCTGGATCCTGGGGCACTAGAAGCTTCTCGGACCATGGCAATGCTGAGCCAGTCTGGTTGTGCCCACCAGCTGCCTGTGGGCCACATGATACTAACAACATTGTTGTGTGATCTCCAGGAAGAAATCCTAGGCAAGTCACTCTCTCTCTGTGCCCTCGTGGAGTATTTACATAGGCTTAGGACTGAGCCAAATGTTCTCATACAATTTATTTAAACTAATCCTACCAGTATCCTGCAAGGTGAGTTATATTGCCCTCCTTTATAGATGAGGAAACTAACTCTCAGGAAAGTTAAGTATTTTGTCCAAAGTGACTAGTGAGCAAATGGCAGAACTGAGGTCTAAATTCTGATCTTTGACTCCAGTTGCAGGGTTATTTCCATGATGCCCGATCATTTCCATACTCTTCAAGCTCTTGTCCAACTAAACATTCTATGAAACATACCTTTTTGATACCAGAAGTTCAGTGATCTCATCTTGGGTTTTGCAGTCTGCCCTCAACTTATTTAGCTTGTGGCAGCTATGAGAGAAGAGATCTCACTCATTATTAGTTCAGTGTTTTGTGGCTGCTGCTGGCTCTAGAGTCCTAGGGGTTATGGCTTGGAGTCAGTGCATAACCAATAGGATACACCCATAAGGCATTCAAACTGATGGTTGTCATGGCAATGGTGCCATAGAGAAATGCTGTGGCCCTGGCTAGGTCACATCCCTTCTGTCCACCTAAGTCTCTCTTGGGTCTTCTTACGTCAACAAAGTGGAATTACGGAAGCATAAAGCTTTTGTTTGGAAAAAGCCTTAGCTATCATCCCATATTTCACATCATCCTTAGATATCATCCACTACTATCAAGGCAAGGAATTCTTTAATCAAAGGAAGTTGTGCACAGAAGCTAAGTACATAAAATAATGAAAGTAATCAGATGCTTCAGTTAAAGAAGGAGATTGGGACAATGTAGTTTTCCTTCCTCAAATCCCACAGGTGGTCCTTAAAGGAATTCTGCAGATCACCATTTGGAAACGATTGATCTAATTCAACCCTCTCATTTTACAGTTGGTGAGAGTGACCCTAGAGAGGGCACTGATGTGCCTGAGGGTGGGCTTAAGGCTCTAGTCTATATCTACTGAATCATACCTGGGCCCTTTTCTTCACCATGTTATGTGGCCCAGAGGATGAGGGTGCCCCAGAGTTGGACTTGAAAAAATTATCGTACTCCTTGCTATGAATGGCATGATAATTAATTTGTGCATTAACCTATTCACTCACCAGATTTTATTGAGCATCTGTTGGTCAGATGAAACTTTCCCTATTCTTGGAATATTCTCTGAAATATCAGAAGATTACTTCAGGCCAGCTCAGAGGGGAATAACAAGCTTCTATAAATATTTAGGATGTATATTTGGAAGGGAATAGAGAGATTTTGAGAAGGAGTCAGGCTTTGCAGAAAGACAGAACCCCACTGGAAATGAGGAAGAAGCAACTCTACATGGTGTGGAAGGTGGAGTTTTTGCTGGTGAAGTTGGAAACCTTTGTCTTGGGCTCCCAAATACATTCCAAGGTGTGAGGAAGTTTGGAGAAAAATCCCTCCTTAGGCCCATCATTCATTAGTGATTTGTTCATTCATTCAACACCCTACTGAGGACCTACTACGTGCTAGGCACCGTGCGGGGCAGCAGGGATGTGTGTGAGTATAGCAGACATAACCACTGTCTTTGTGAGTTAACTGCTTCTCCCATCTCCCCTTTGTCAACAAAATAAAGGCAGGCTATGCAGACCTTGCATACAAAAGAGGGGTTTTGGGTTTTCTTTCAAGTAGAACAGAAAACCTTTGACATGTTTAATAAGACAGAGGCCTGATTTGATGTACATCTTTAAAAGATCATTCTGGACAAGAGTGGAAGCAGGGAAGCCAGAAAGGGGGCTCCTGGTCTGATGGGCATTATTGTCGTTTTAATCTTTGGCATCATCTCCAGCCTTCCTGAAGGCATATCTTCGCTCCCAGGGCCACAAATGTCTTGTCTTTTCCTGAACATGCTTTTCTCACCTCTCAATGCACCTTTAAATGCACACACTGTTCTTTCTGTTTGAAATGACTTTTTTCCTCTTCTTTGCTGCTATAGCTCCTATACGTCTTTCAAAACCCGTTTAAAATGCTCCTGTTTTTGGAAGTCTTCCCTGATTCCTTAAAGGCAGATATAGTCCTGGTTTCTTCTGTTGCACAGATTTCTGCATGAATCTCTGCTTTGTGGCTCAGCTACCTACTAGTTGTATTACTTGGGCAAGCTATTTGACCTCACTAAGCCTCAGTTTCCTTAACTGTCAAATGGTGACTATAGTATTATCTTCCTCTTAAAGTTGTTTTGAGGGATATTTGGCCATGCATACAGAGTATTTTGTGCAGGCTGAACACAGAGCTATTATCATTACTCCATATTGCATTACAAATGCAAGGCTATCTTTCTGGTTAGGCTGTGAATGCCCTTTGAGGATGGGCACAAGTTTTATTCATCTTTGTATCTCCAGCATCTGTTCTGAATTATACAATATTCATGTATAAACAAGTGAATGAATGAATGAAAAAATATCTCCTCTGACTTCTCAAATTTCCACATCTCTTCTGGGTCTCCTATGTTAATTCTCCTGCAGGCAATGCTTGCTTCCCCTAATTTGCAGAGACGTTAAACATTGACTCATGTCATGGATTATCTTTAACCTTGATTCATTTCCTCCCTCTCACACTATCACCCTCCTTTTCCTCCCATCCTTTCCTCCTTCCTTCTTTCTACCCTTCCCTTCTTCCTATCTTCTGGTTCTTGGGTCTCTCATTTCCATGCTAATTGGTCAGCCCCAGATGATTCAGGTGATGACCTATATGACGACAGCACAGGTGGTGTGCTTCCATAGAATCAGCCCATTTTGTAGTAAGTGGTGCAGGGTGGACATGGCCCAGATAGTCCAAGAATTTAGATCTTTGTTTCCATAGAAAAATCTTAGGGCTCTCCCCCTGGGCCACAATTGAGGCCAGGAATAGTCTAATGATTTGGGGACTTCATCTGCTGGTTAGGAGAAGCCTCCAAAAGGTCACTGTTAATATGATTGTATTATCTGGAGGGGTGACATGGCTTAGTCCATCCTTTGAGAATAGCAGCTGTGAACCCAAGATGAGACTGCCTGGGTCCCCTCTGTTCTTCTTCTTGGGTCACTTTGGCTTTGCTTCCACTTACTGGTTGAGAAGCATGGCTGGGCTGGCAGCCCTGCTGCAGTGGGAAAAAAATATGACTTTCCCATAAAGCATTTGGAAAATTTGATAATTGAATTCAACCAGTGAGTGGAATGGAGATGATTTACTTAAAACAACCTAAGTATCCCAAAATACGTTCCAACAACTCAACTGTGATTCAATCTTTCATTCTAATTAGTGACCTCCATCAGGCTTTGGCTAGAGCAATCTCTATTCAGGTACTTCTCATAATAGAGCCTGAGGTCTGGAATCCAACTTCTTGGGTTTGAATCCCAGCTCCCTTCCTAGGAGTGCCCTTCCTGGGTAAGTGGCTTAACTTCTCTGTGCCTCATCTGTAATATGAGAAAATAATGGTGCCCACCTGGTAGCCATGAGGACTAAATGAAATAATGTATATGAAGTATATTATGTATATAAAGAACTGCTTGGCACATGGTAACAGCTTAATAAATATACCTATTATTATAATACAATAATATTTCTTTTCCTCTTGGAAATCCTAAGATGAACTTCTTTTTCTAGTCTTGGCATTGTTATTTTGTATCTCCCTTTGATTAGGCCACCAGCTGTTCTCTGTCTGCAGTTGGATAACTCAGTCTTCGCAGTAAGTGGTTACTATATGCCAGAGGCACACATGCTTAGATTTCATCACATGACATCCATATGAGGTAGTCACAATTTACCCATTTTGCAGATGTAAAAAATGAGTTAAGGAGATGCAGTCCATTTCCTAAGGTAACAGTGTGCGAAAGACAGTGTTGGGGTTCAAACCTTGCCTTCTGAGGCAGGGGCTGGTGCATCACAGAGTATGTAACATAGCAACGCCTCCCCTAAAGCAAACTTCCTCAGGAGGCACAGTTCAGAGTGTGATCACCTCAACTATCTTCTCTCTAGCTTTTAAAATAAGCAAACGTAAAAGCAACTAACAGGCTCAAGCTTGTATGCTATGTTAGTAGTATAATTTTACAAAATTTACTCAGGTTTCTTTACACATAAAATCACGACAAAATGATTGCCTAAGGAGAAACCTGACTTTTAAGAGTGATTCAAGAACAGCCAGAGTCCAGAGGGCATGGGACATAGGTTAGGTTAATTTTGCTGGAGACAGATTAACAGCAGGGAACTCAGGGGGACAAGTGGGGAGGACCAGAATCCCAGGAGAAGGCCTTCGTATCAGGAGAGAGGTTTGGGTCTGGAAACGTGGAGGGGGAAGGGCACAAAGAGGGCAGGGGAAGGTAGAGAAGAGGAATCTGTAGCCAGCTCTGACTTTTTAATCCTTGGATATTGCCTTGAGGGAAACAAAGGAAGATGGCAGCAGTTCTTACTCATTTCAAGGGCACTGGATCGGTGGAGTGCTGCACTGAATATAGTAAGCACATGACTGTGTGAGACACTTAACACTTCATTTCAGAAAACCTCCAAAAGCCCAGCCCCAGAGGTTACAGAGGAAGTAACTAGACAGAATGTTCTTTACAGCCAGTTTGCGGACACTCACAGGACACTGTGGGGCTGGCTTTGTCTGGTGGGAGTGGTGCTCTGGCCACAACTCAAGTGCAAGGTGAGCTGCTGTGGTCTGCCTTTGTAGTGTAAAGTCTCTGGAGAATGCAGGACAAAAAAACAATTGGCAAACTGTTAATTAGTTAAGCAGAGTTCTAAAGGGCAGTGATTACAGGAAATAACTTACTTGGAGACCCAAGTGAACCATGGAAAATCAAGTGCTTGCCTCAGAACTGGTCAACTCTCCTTCTTCTCAGTCAGTGCCTTTCTCTGTCCCTCCCCAACCCCTCTCTCAGTCCCACCTCATTTCCTTTTTCTGCCCTGCCATTTCTGACAGTTTCTTTCTTCTATCACTTATTGCAGCTCTCATCTTCCTATCTTATCTCTGATCTTTTCCTTTCTCTCTGGAGAGAGAAATATTATGTACTTGCAAAGTAGGTTCCTTTTATTCCTTTAATAGATTTTGTGTTCATTTTTTTAAATTTAAAAATCAGATGATGATCCTTTTTATGTCAGCTGTTTACTCTGAACACTAGTATCCTGACAGTACTTTGTCCTGGGGACAAAAGTGGGGATGGGAAGTACAGGCCAGCAACAAGTACTTTCACATGATCTGTTGGATAAGGGATGGTTTAAAAAAGTGAGAATCCTTTCATGTATTACTTGTGTAATTGAATAGAAATAAAAAGGGATCATTTAAAAAATCAGATGAGTTGAATATTTTATGTTGTTCTTTCTCTGAAGAAGTTCAAGCCAGCTTAATGCAGTTGCTTTTACTCAAATTAGGTCTTGTTTCCCCCCAGAATCTATGAAAAAGTAATTTTAAAAGGTTTATTGGCTGGGCGTGGTGGCTTACGCCTATAATCCCAGCACTTTGGGAGGCCGAGGCTGGTGAATCACCTGAGGTTAGGAGTTCGAGACAAGCCTGGCTAACATGGCGAAACCTTGTCTTTACTAAAAATACAAAAATTAGTCAGGCATGGTGATACATGCCTGTAATCTCAGCTACTCAGGCTGAGGCATGAGAATTGCTTGAACCTGGGAGGTGGAGGTTGCAGTGAGCCGAGATCGTGCCACTGCACTCCAACCTGGGTGACAGAGCAAGACTCTGTCTCAAAAGAAAAAAAAGTTTATCATGCTTGCTATAATAAACTACAAAATACAAGCTATTCTAGTCTTCAAATCTAGTGTGGCTTTGCCTTTTGGGCTGGATTTTAGGAGACTGTCTCAGCTGCAGGAGTATGGATATTAGGTAGGCAGGTAGGAGAGTGGGACCTGGGGTCAGTCTTATTTTGTTGATTACAGTGGAGGTCTTCAGGCTATGACTAAATGGAAGAGTGGTTGACCTGGGTTTGGGCAACTCTGGATGTCCCTTTGAGATCAGAAGTAATGAGAAGGCTTCTGACCACAGAATGTGTTCTACTCATTGGAGGATGGAAAGTATTTGATGTCCTTTCGCTGGTTATACAAACAGAGAAGTCTTAGGGCCAAAACTGAAAACCCACACAGAGCAGAAGACACAGCAAGAAGAAGCCAGAGGAAACCCTTCCCATTTACCTTGAAGGAGGTATGTTCTGGGAGCATTATAAACCTTGATGATGTAAAAATGGGACTATGATAAACAGGTTAAGTAGACAGAAGGATGAGAGGAGGAGAAGGAAGTAAAAGTGTTCTTGTCTTCTGATATTTCCAAGAAGATGAGCAACAGGCACTGCTTCAAGTTGACATTTAGGTAATTAAAGATTGTGGGGCTGGGTGTGGTGGCTTAAACCTGTAATCTCAGCACTTTGGGAGGCCAAGGTGGGAGGATCACAAGGTCAGGAGTTTGAGACCAGCCTGACCAACATGATGAAACCCCGTCTCTACTAAAAATACAAAAAAAATTAGCCAGGCATGGTGGTGCGTACCTGTAATCCCAGCTACTCAGGAGGCTGAGGCAGGAGAATTGCTTGAACCTGGGAGGTGGAGGTTGCAGTGAGCAGAGATGGTGCCACCGCACTCCAGCCTGGGCAACAGAGAGAAACTCCATCTCAAAAAACAAAAAAAGATTATTGTGTGTTATTTAAAGTGTAACTATATCTGCAGAAGAACTAAAAATAGCCAACCAAATATGGAGCTAGAAAGAGGAAAGAGAGGAAAATAGAGAGAGGTTTGTGGCTCAGGTTGTAGAGGAGCAAATTTACTGGGAGATGCCAGGTCCCTGTGTGGCCAGTGACCAGGGATGAAGGAGGGAAACTCCCACTGGCGAGAGGTCAAGGCTGCTACTTCTCATCCTCCTTGGAATTGCAGAGAGAAGTTGATCTAAGCCTTTACATTCACCAGCATTCCAGATCAATAGGTTATCCATATTTGAACTTTTAAGTGCATGTATTTTATTTGATATCACATTGTTGCAAATGAAGAAACATTTCCAAAGACCTATGTGTTATTTTCCTAAGACTGTCATAACAAATTACCACAAACTGGAGTCTGACATTGGAGCGATGCTGCCACAAGCCAAAGAACACTGGAGCTACCAAAAACTGGAAGAAGTGAGGAGGAATCCTTCCATAGAGACTTGAGACTCTAGGGGAGTTGGTCAAGAACTTGATTCCAAACTGCTAGCCTCCTGAACTCTGTGAGAATAAATGTCTGTTGTTTCAAGCAACCCAGTTTGTAGTAATTTGTTCTGGCAGTCCTCAGAAATTGATACAACTATCATTCTCACGTCTTTATTTTATAAATGAGGAAAGTAAAAGCTGGGAAGAAAAAGAGACTTGTCTAACCTCACACAACTGATAAATGGCACAACCAGGATTGCAACCCAGTTCTTTTGACTCTGAGCCCAATATCTGTGTACTGTTCCAAAATTACCCCTAAAAAATTGGCCAGGCGAGCTGGCTCATGCCTGTAATCCCAGCACTTTGGGAGGCCTAGGCAGGCAGATTGCTTGAGCTCAGGAGTTCAAGACCGCCCTGGGCAACATGGTGAAACCCCATCTCTACTAACACACACACACACACACACACACACACACACACACACTAGCTGGGCTTGGTGGTGTGCACCTGTAATCCCAGCTACTTGGGAGGCTGAGGCAGGAGAATTGCTTGAGCCCAGGAGGCAGAGGTTGCAATGAGCAGATATCATGCTGCTGCACTCCAGCTTGGGTGACAGAGTGAGATTCAGTCTTAAAAAAAAAAAATCCTAAGAAATAAAATAGGAATAAGATTAAGGGCCCAAGAAAGACTACAGATGGGTTCTTTGGAGATGTTCCACTGATCTCCTTATAATGACTGTATCACATTGGTCCTGGTATATATACTAGGAGGCAGTATTCTCTCTTTAGTACTCAAATTGTGAACAAAGTCTTCCCATATCAGATACACATTAAAAATGGCATTTTTGGACCATATGGTAAGGGCTCTAGCATAGAGCCTATGTGTGGTAAAGACTTAATGGCAGACTGTAGATCCCATCTGGAACTGGATTACTTGCTGAGGTACTTGGTGTACAGAACAGAAGGTGAAATTTTAGAGACAAATACCTCTACCTTGCTATTGCTGCATTTTTGGAAATTTTATTTAACTTCTCTAAATCTGTCTCCTTCCTTATATAAAAGGAATAATGATATTTAACTTCAGCATTATTTAAAGTTTTTTCCTTAGAACACTATTTTGGGGGTTATATTAACTCATGTATATAAAAGCACTTAGCACTGTACCTGGCACATAGTAAGTGTTGAATAAATGCTAACCCCCTTCTCTTTGTTCACCTAGAGTTTCTAGAAATAGTTCTCAACATATGCTGTCTACATTTTACCTTAAATATCCTCATTGCTATAACATTAGATGAATGATTGATATCCTTTGTGGTAATAAAACCAAAATTGCAATCTTGAGAAGTTAAAGCAGGGGAAGGAAGATGGATACTTATGATATGGAAAGGAAGAGCAGGGGACTATTTCTACTGTATCATTAGCTTTATAAGAAAGTAGGAGGCTTGGCCAGGCACGGTGGCTCATGCCTGTAATCCCAGCACTTTGGGAGGCTGAGGTAGGTGGATCATCTGAGGTCAAGAGTTTGAGACCAGCCTGGCCAACATGGTGAAACCCATCTCATAAAAAAGAAAAGTAGGAAGCTTTTGCATTAATGTGAAATCTTAGGGGTAGCTGCTCTGAAGCTCTGAAGCTCTGAACAGGAATGGAACATGTTCTCTTGGAATCTGGTGGAGAACAGGGGCACTGCTCAGTTGGTATTGACTGGCAGGCTGAGTTGGGATCTTCAGAAAAGCACATCTAAGGGACCAAGGGCTGGAACAGGCAGAACTACTTTTCCAGATTGTCAGATTTCAGGTGATGTTTAAGAAAGAAAAAGTTTTCTGAATGAGCTTCAGCTTTCAAAATCTCAGGGAAGTAGGGCCATAGGGCCATAGATTCACTAAATTTTAGCTAAAGCTAAAACACATCCTTACATACAGGGCTAACATGCCGAATAGTAAAGTGGAGCTGCTTTGGTTGAAGCAGAGCTGAGGGACTCGCAGTCTGGCTACCCGTCTCAACGCACAACACTGAATTCAAAAAAACCTTTGAGTCACTCTAGTGGCCAGGGATGAAGGAGGGAAATCTAAAGTCATCATAAGGAAACTGAGACCCAGAATAAAAAAAAAATGACTTGACCGAGATTAAACCAAGACAGATTATGAGTTTCTTGACTCTTCTTATTCCAGGGTTTATTTCATCTTACCCTTCAGTTTCTGGTCTTCTCACTTTTGGTTGGTATTTTAGCTAGTCCTTTGTCTACAAATGCATTTCATTATTATGTAGAGCTTTGTCATGTGGTGCCCCTTGGAAGAGAAATTCTGTCTACACCATGCAGTGGTGGAAGAATATACATTATTGGAGTTTGATCGTGTTTCATGAACCCAATTGCTTATGAAATTTGGAAACTTTCCTGGAGCCTAATTTTATGTGACAGAAATCATCAAGACAAATTGTATTCTATTTGGAACAATACCTCATAAGGAGGAAAAATAAAACTTTTCGTTTCTTGAGCTCCTTTAACATTGGAAACCAAACCACTTTCTAATTCTAAACAATGGGGTTAACCCGGATTTATAACTACATTCTCACTAAGGAATGGAGCTGAAGTCAGAGCTGAGAAGGTGGCTTTGGAATAAGGGTTCTTATAAGGGTTGAGGAAAGAAACCGACATTTATTAAATGTATTCTAATTGTCAGACACTGCTATTAGCATTTTACAAAGGTTTTTACCTCCATATAATCTAAACCAATTCTTTTAAAAAGTTAATCAACATAATAGCTTTTAAAAGTCATTGGCTTCAACCAACAATATACATAGTTACCAGAGACCTTCGGAGAGAATTGCGAAGTGTTGTGCTGGCCTCACCCATAGCTGATAATCCATCAAAACTCACATACACGTAGGGCCGGCGGGAGGAGGAGATCCTAACTCCCTGGCTCCCGCACTCCCCAGGCCCGCCACATTTCAGCACCACGGACAGCGTAGCACCGGGGCGCGCTGAGGGAGGCGGGGACCGATACCACGCTGTGTCAGCCCGGCGTTTTCAAATCTCTCGGGTCTCCGCCCTCATTTTCGTGCATTTTCTAAAAGACTCTCACAGCCACCGAAGCCGGAAAAAAACATTCACAAAAAAACTGGGAAGCTCCAGGGTTCGCTTACCGTCTGACAAATCAATCAGCCCGAGGTAGTGCAAAAGTTTCAGGGAGGAGCACACGACCACCACTATTCCCAGAGTCTGGAGCCCTTCGGACTCGCCCTCCGCCCACATCCTCACGGCTCACCGGCCTGCGCCAGGCGGTCATTCAAAGCCAGAAAACCAGGCTTCCACGCCTCCCTTCCCGCTGTTCTCCTAAAGTGCAGGGTTTGTTTTCCACCAGTCTCCTTTCCTCTTCCTCCCTCCCTTCCTTCCACTCCTCCCCCTCCCTCCACCTCTCTCCTCCTCCTAGCTGGTAATCTCTTTGTTTCATAGTAATATTTGCTTTTATTTCCTCTTTTCCCAAGGTAATTTCTCCAAAGGTTTAACCAATCCCTAAACTTCTGCTAGCAGAGTGTAACCATCACGGGTAGCATCTCGTGGCTTATTCTCTCGGCAGCTCAGAGAAAACGCGTGTCAGTGTAGGCCATTTCAAAGACATACAGAAAGAGCCCTACTGCTTTAGATCACAGAAAGATGGAAAGATGAAAGATACTGTTTCATGAGGACAACAATTTGTCTTTACTTCCCCAGTGAAAACCCAGACAAGCTGATCTGGAACATAAGTCCTCCCTGCTTTGACACAGTGAACTGTCCCTGGAAACTGTACCACCAGGAAAGCTATGGTAAACTGGAGTGCGTCTATAGTTATATTTGTCTTTGGGAAGGGTTTACGTTAGTATCAGAAATTGTTAGATGGGTAGTCAGGCTGGCTAAGTGATCACTGGGCAGAACTGAGTGAGTAAATCTTCTGGAAATAAAAGAAAGAATGAGGAAGCAAAGGAGGGATGCTGTCGGAATGTCCTTAACTTTTGGGCTCTGTGGGGGAACTGTCCCTTCTTCCTACACTGGATTGTCAACAGTGAGTCTGGCTGGGAAAGGTGCTTGACATGGGGAGAAGGGAAGATGGCAGACTTAGACTCACAGAGACCTGTCCTTGGACAAGTTCCTAGATCTCCATGAGGCCCAGTTGCCTCTTCTTAAAGAAACTTACCTCAAATAAGAGAACTTGTGTAAAGTGTGGGAACAGAGCAGGCACTTCACAAATGCTGGTGTCAGATTTTGAGAATACATGATATTGGCAACACTGTGGAGCAAAGACACTCTCTGGAATCACTGGTAGGAATGTAAATTAATCAATAAAAGTGTATATATCTGCTTATTCAAAAATTCCAGTTGTAAGGATACCTATATATGTGCACAAATATATATGTACAAGGATATTCATTGCATCATTTGTTTATAAAAAAGACTAAAAGAACTTATATGCTTATCAGTGAGAAAACTGGTTCCATAAATTACAGTGCATACATAAAAGGAGTACCATGTAAGCTGTTAAAAATAATATGGCACATCCATGTATCTTTTCCTGGAAAGATACTAAAAATATACTATCAAATGAAAAAAAAACCTCTGTTGTTTAGTACCACTATTACCAATGTTAATATTAGCATTTTAATATTGGAAAGCAACAGACACACACACATACACACACACACACACACACACACACACACACACACTGTCCTATATATAAAATATTTCCAAAAGGATACAGTAATAATTGAGAATTTTAGCTGCCTCTGGAGAGAACTGAGGAACTGGGTTCAGAGGGTGACTTGCTGAAATTTTCTCCCATGCTTGTGTTAATGGATTTAAAACAACAATAATAATTACATGTCAGTGCTGGTCTCTCCTCCCCTTTCTTCTTTGTGAAAAGGGAGACATATTCTACGTGTTGGATTGAGATTCGGGAAAATCTTGTCTTTCCTGCTCTTCATGTCTCCACTCTGTTCTTTGTGTCAATCTCCATTCTCATTAGTGTGTAGGCAGTGGTGTCCTGGGGTCAGCCCGCTGCGGCTCATGAAAGCTAATTGTTAAATTTTTAGGAAATCAGCAAGGCAGTTGTTAAACCTTTGTTAGCTTGAAATCAGCCATGATGGGAGCGTTGCCACCACAGAAATGAGCAAATGCTACAAATCAGTGTTCCTTCACCCTCTCCACTGTCTCTGAAATACCAGGATGTCACGTTACCATCCCAGATCTCATCCGCCCAGAAGGAAACCTGAGAAATTCACCTGCCCAGAGTTTTTTCTGATTTTCTGTGTTTCCTCTCCTCTGGAGTCCTAGCAAGTGTAATAATTAATCCACTGGCCTTAATGGGATTTTAGGCATTCACATATCCAGATATGCAGAACTAAATTAGAAGGAGGAAGATGTCTATGTTTCTGATAAGTCAATACCTTGTTCCCTTGGCTTCTTTTAGCTTTATCTCTTCTAGGTTTCTACTTATTCCTTCCCCTCTCTCTACTGCTTCCTTTCCAACAACTCTCTGCCTTATAAAACTTATGTTGTTCCTGATCTTCCCGCCTTTGTATTCTCCCTTTTTGCAAGTCATGCGTAAGCTAGGCAGAAGCTCTCCTCTCAGCCATTTTCCTGGGCTCCCTTCCCAAATTTTCATCTATTGCCCTTTTGTACTGCACACAAAACATTCCCAGTGAGGTCCTTCCAACAAGTAATACTGAGCATCTGTTAGATATAAGGCCAGGTGTCAGGCAATAGACTTAATCCCTTATAGCTTTCTGGTATTTCTGGGAAAGAATGATGCAAGAAGGGAGAGTAGAGGTTCCCACTTTCTGCTTTGCTGTTACTATGTAAAGACTTGAATTTTTCCAAGAATTTTGACTTCACAGATAGTCCCCCTTCTGACTGTCTCCTAACCCTGAACTTTAGGAGCACCTGTATCTCAGGTGGTTCACCTCAGTGGCAACCAGAAAGACTTACCCACTATTTCATAGAAATGGTGAGGTGCCACTTTTTATCCCCAAGTAGGTCAGAAGGAAATCCAGGTCTCATAGTAGTGGGTGTCTGAATATCAACCCAAAGTCTACCTGCCTCCAAAGTCTGTGCTGTCCTCATATGTCCAAAGCTGAGTCTGTGATTTGGCATTTGTGAAAGGTACATGAATTGTTTATTAGAAAACCTGCCTTCTTCTCACATCCCCGTTCCATCAGAGCCACAAAGCGTCTGCACAAATCTTCTCTCTACATGTAACCAGCTTTGAAATCTTTATTGAAGTTCCATCCTTCATTTGACGAGAAATGTTTGCCCTAACTGGAGCACTCATGGAAGCTATTTCCCAAATGCTTTTACTATTTCCATGTAGAGTGTAAGGTGAATATGTTTGTATTGGAGATGTGAGCCTGCATAGATTCTGATATTTCTCTTACTAAATTTGTCCCAAATTACTATTTTTTTGGCCAAGAATCTTTTCATTGTTGGCCCTTTTCAATTCTTTATCAATACTGGCAGGCATTTTTACCCCCTCAGGTCCATTTGCCTTAAAGAAACAAAGGTTTGATCATTTGTGAAAAGTTTTCTCTGGGTGAGGATGATATGTGTCGGTGGGGTGTGGGGTTGGGGGGATTAACTGACTTCATGGACTAGATACCTGACATTTGTTATGTTCCAGACATCCTAAAAGACTGGATTCCAACTTAGGTCCTTGCATCTTGAGAAATGAATACTGGCCATGGTCTGCAAGGTCCCCCAGGGGTCTTGGAAACCAAGATGGTCACACTCATAAATGCCAAGTTTTTGCCAAACAATTTTAGCCCTGGGTTTGAATTTTAGCTCGGCCACTTACTAGATGTGTGACCACTGTAATTCCACTATAGCTTTTGGAGCCAGTTTCCTCACCTGGCGATAATATTGATACCCACAGCTTAGGGTTGCTACAATAACAAAATGAGATGATGCCATAAACTGCTCAGCACAGTCCCTGACACCCCATGAATGGCAGCTTGGCACAGAGGTACAGAGCACAGCCTCTGGGTCAGATGCCTATATTGACTTTTTTTTTTTTGAGATGATGTCTCACTCTGTCACCCAAGCTGGAGTGCAGTGGTGTGATCTTGGCTCACTGCAATCTCTGCCTCCCGGGTTCAAGTGATTCTCCTGCCTCAGCCTCCTGAGTAGCTGGGACTATAGGCGCACGCCACCACGTCCAGCTAATTTCTGTATTTTTAGTAGAGTTGGATTTCACCATGTTGGCCAGGATGGTCTTGATCGCTTGACCTTTTGATCTGCTTGCCTCAGCCTCCAAAGTGCTGGGATTACTGGCGTGAGCCACTGTGCCTTGCCTATATTGACTCTTCACTCTGCCTCCTACTTAGCTCTGTGACTATGGTGAGTTACTTTTCTGTGCCTAAGTTTTCTCACCTGTAAAACAGAGGTATTCATAGTATGTACTTCATAGAGTTGTTGTGAGATTAAGATGAGTTAGTAATTATGCATAGAAAGAATAATGATATTAGCATAATTATCACTCTTACTATTAACCATAAGCTTGAGGCGATAATGATCAGCTGGGCCCCATGGACAAGTCATATATTGAGTATACATAGTCTGGAGATTTGGATCTGGGGAGAGGAAAGAGTATTATTTCAGGTAGGGGAATCAGACTTCCTCTAGTAATTGCTGGGTGCATGAACTTCAATTCTCCAGGCACAAATCTTTCTTCCAGGCAAATGTTTTCAGCTGAGTATGATTTGTTTTTGCTTAAACTTCGCTTGAGTATTTGCCTCCAGCAGTTACAAAATCAAATACAATTTTAGCTACTTCGGCTGCTCTCAGCTTGCTTGTTGCTGTGTAACCTGATTAAATTAGTAAATGGAGGGGCCCTGTGGTGCAATGTCCCACAGGATCGAGCAGTTCACTTAGTTATCCGCAAACACATATGCAGGCGACATCCAGGTGCCCTTGACTCAACAGGGCTTGCTGCTGCCATGGGGGCTTTCTGAGTGGTTCTCCTGGTTAGATACTGTCTAAACTTCATTTGGACAAACTAATTTGTTAGGAGCCTTATTTTCCAGAATGTTCTGCTGCAGTTGGTATTAAAATAGTGCCAATAATTGCACTTGAAATTTTCTTTTCTTTAAAAGGTGCGAAAGAAACGAAAGAACTCCTCAGAGGACCATCTCGGAGCTCCTGATTCTATCAGAGAGCAATTATTTAACTGCAAGATGGTTATGATTCAGAGAGAAAATCATTCCCATTCCTAACACTGACCAAAATGGGAAAATTATTCCTCTGTTCTTTATCTTAACCTTTATCTTGGTGCCCTTTTGTGGGGACAGGATGGGTTTGTTTAAATTAGTTTTGTAATTATAACAATTGCACAATAACAATGATATCTCCCTTCCTGCCTCCCTCCAACCTGTAATCCCTCCCTCCCTCCCTCCCTCCCTTCCTTCCTTCCTTCCTGCCTTCCTCCCTCCCTTCCTCCCTCTCCACTCTCTCCCCCTGCCTCCCTCCTTTCCCTCACTCCCTTTTTCCTTCCTTCCTTTCTTTCTTCCTTCCTTTCTTCCTTATCTTCCTTCCTCTTTCCTCTCTCCCTCTCCCACCTCCCTTCCTCCCTCCCTCCCTCCTTTCTTCCTCCCTCCCTCCCTCCCTCTCTCCTTCCTTCCTTCCCTCCTTCCCTCTTTCCTTTCTCCCTCCCTCCCTTCCTTCCTTCCCTCTTCCTCCCTCCTTTCCTCTCTCTTTTCTTAGGTATTCACAGTCCACCCAAGCTCTTGCAGCTCCTGGACACTGTGGATAGATAAAGAGAAAAGCCTTAACTCTTATGAAGTTCACAAGATCTAAAATGTTCTTTAGGATTTTTAATTTGCAAAGTTCTGTTTAACCTTTTACATCTCTTTGCATGTTGCAATTTCTCAATAAATGTTTATTGAAAAAATACCATGCCACTGTCCATAATCGACTTTTGAGTTAGGATACAGCATTATTTCTGTTTTAAAGAAAAGAAAATGGGGGCAAAGAGAGTGAAACTAAATGTCACTAGGATTTTCCATGGAGCGGGCACTGTGCTGGACTCTGCACAATTTTCTCCTTTATCTTAATGATTACAACCACAAAGGACGTTTTTACTGGTGTCAACTTACAGAGCAATTTTATCTATTTTTATTTTTAAATATATATTTTTGAGGCAGAGTCTCACTCTGTTGCCCAGGCTGGAGTTCAGTGGTGCAATCATGGCTCACCGCAGTCTCAGCCCCCTGGGCTCAAGTGATTACCCCATCTCAGTCTCCCAAGTAGCTGGAACTACAGGCGCATGCACCAAGCCCAGTTAATTAAAAAAAAAAAAATCTAGACATGGGGGTCTCACTATATTGCCTAGGCTGGTCTAGAACTCCTGGGCCATGGCTTCCAAAGTATTGGGATTATAGGTGGGAGCCACTGTACCCAGCCCAGAGCAATTTTAGACAGATGTTTCAAGGTTAAAAAAAAAAAAACCCTCAGCACATCCAGCTATAAGGCCTTCTTTCAGAATCTATCATTAAAAAGAGGTGTCATGCTTTAAGCAGCATCTTGTGGAATTCGGCAGGGCTGGTTGTCCACCCTCACGGTCTCTGTTTCTCAGGAATTAATTCTCAAAGTCAGGTCTGCTTATTTGATTTTATTATCAGTTCCATGGAGACTAGGGAGGAAGGAGGGAAGACAACTGGAGAGAAGCTTCCTGGTTTTCCCCTGGCATTTTAGAAAACCCTCAGAACAATCATTCCAAGCATTCT
Organism: Cacajao melanocephalus; assembly: GCA_963573385.1. NCBI lineage: Eukaryota > Metazoa > Chordata > Mammalia > Primates > Pitheciidae > Cacajao > Cacajao melanocephalus. The sequence goes on along the minus strand of CAUYLG010050225.1, from coordinate 47,837 downwards.
AGGAGATCAATTTTGGGAGGATCTTGAACCCTTCTTCCAGGATTCTGTGTCCTTTGGGATGAATTTCAGAACCCATTCTCCCAAACTTTCAGCCTGCAGGACCCATTCTTCCTTCTCCATCTCATCAACATCTCCCTCCCCTACTAGGGTTCCAAGCTGACAGGTGGAGTTGTAGGTCTCTCTGCTTAAAACAGGCTACAGGCAGGAGAATGGGAGTCAGTGCCTCCTGGCAGGGAGGAATAATGAGCACATTCCCTAATGACTGCACCATGTTCCTGTGGATTTTCAGCACCAGTAATTTGTTGCTTTGAACAAAACATAACTGTTGTCAAAGGAAAGCCATTTGTAAATAAAGCCAGTGAGTAGTGATTTTGGATATCCATTGACATGTTTTCATTTTTACCTTGTTTGTCTAGACGGGATCAGAATTTCAACATGAATTCCAATTCAATACACACATTTATAATCAAACCTGTGGATTTAAGTTAACTATTAAATATTCTCCTTCCTTCCATCCTCCCTCCTTCCCTGCCTTCCTTCCTTCCTCCCTTCCCTTCCTTCTTTCTTTCCTTCCTTCCTTCTTTCCTTCTTTCCTTCCATCCTCCCTCCCTCCCTCCTTTCCTTCCTCCCTACCTTCCTTCCATTCCTCCCTCCCTCTCTCCCTCTCTCCCTCTCTCTCCTTCCTTCCTTTCTTCTTTTTTCTCATTCTTTTTCTCCTCCTCCCCTCCCCTCTTCTCTCCCTCCCCTCCCTCCCCTCCCCTCCATTCCCCTTCCCTTCCCTTCTTCCTTCCTTCCTTCCTCCCTCCCTCCCTCCCTCCCTTCCTCCTTCCTTCCCTCCCTTCCTTCCTTCCTCATTGCTTTCTTCATGGGAATGCATTGCCAGGTATGCTGCTAAATACGCTACAATGAATGCACAGAACAGCCCTGATCACAGTGAAATATCTGTCCCAAGATGTCAGTAGTGCAGAGGTGGAGACAACCTGCTTTAGCGTATATCCCCAGGAATAGAACTGCCGTGTCTCAGGATCTATGCACTATGCACCTTTTACTAAGTATTGCCACGTGGTTTCCCAAAATTGTTTTACTAATTTACCCCTCAACTGCTAGTATGTATAAGAGCTCTCACTCACCCCACACTGCCATTTTACAGATTAAAAACCTGAGGCTTTGAAGAGTGTGGAATAACTTGAACAAGGGTATAGAGTGACAAGGGCATTAATAAAGTCTTGAGAGTGATATAGATGTTATATCTTCCCTTGAGGACCCAGCCAAGGAAGATAAATTCAGTCCTTCCAGCTGGGTGCAGTGGTTCACGCCTGTAATCCCAACACTTTGGGAGGCCAAGGTGTGTGGATCACAAGGTCAGGAGATCAAGACCATCTTGGCTAATGCAGTGAAACCCCGTCTCTACTAAAAATACAAAAACGTAGCCGGGCATGGTGTCATGTGCCTATATAGTCTCAGCTACTCAGGAGTCTGAGGCAGGAGAATCACTTGAACCCAGGAAGGCCTCTGTGATCTGGCTCCTGCCTCCCTCCCTAGCCTCATCTCTCATAGCCCCATGTCCTCATTCAGGACTCAGTCTTCAAAGTGACTTGCATTTTATTTCCACTGCTAGGTTGCAGCTAACCAAGATCAAACCACTCACTCCAGTCTGGTGACAGAGTGAGACTCCATCTCAAAAAAAAAAAATTCAGTCCTTCCATTTAAGAGATATTTACAAAGTTTTAATTACATATCAGAAATTATACACATATCTTCTCAAATCTTCCCCCAGCTGTACAAGATGGTATCAGAGGCTAGCAGAGCCCACTTAATAGCATGGGCTTTGAAGTCAGCTAGAACAGATGTTAGGCCCCAGAGTCGTTCTTCACTAGCCCTGCGCCTCAGGAAAGTTACCTCAACTCGCTAAGCTTCAAGTTTCCCCATCTGTGAGAGAGGAACCGTGGTAGACCTATGCCACTGTATCGTTGTGATGGAGATAACACAATAGGCCACCCATAAATAATAGCTATCAAGGTCTTCATCATCACCACTCTCACTTAACAGATCAGGAATGGAGCCTCAGAGTTTAAGTTGCAAAAGGTCACAGCTAGTAAGTGGTAGAACTAGAATTTGAACTTGGGTTTGTCTGACTCCAAAGTTCGTCTCACTGTAACTGTGTCAAGTTGTTTTCCTAAGAAGGGAGGACTCCTGGCCCCATCCCACCAGTTTAGACTATTCGGGGTCAGGTGAGGACAGCCCATATGAATTACTAAAACTCAGAATTCATCAAACACTTTTAAATAACACATTTTCGTGGTATCATGAATATTTAGTAACTCAACTAAGTAAAACAAATGCTGTCAAGATATCAGTTGCCTGGGGTCCTGCTATAATAGATAGTCAGTAATGATCTGTAATTAGAATGTGGACTGCATGAAAATGGTGATTCTACAGATTCTGAAAACAACCTCTTCTCTTACAAATTATAAATATCTCCTTTACCATATTATTGCTATTCATCTGCTTCACCCTTGAAGACAAACCAACTAAAACCTATTGCCTAGGCAAAGATCACAGATTTTGAATTAGTGGTGTCAGAATGAACAATGCTTGCCTTCCTACACCCTGTTTGCAATCAAATCCTCCAATTTCTCCTACATTTCCTGCCCCCCTCCCTCCTGGGAAGACATTTGTCTTCAGAGGCTGGCAATGAGGCATTTGCCATTAGACACACTATGACATATTTTAAATATGCTCCAAGGAGCTGAGGCTAAATTACCCTGGTGAGTTATTAAAAACAGCTCTCAATGCTATTATTATTTATTGCATTTGCAACTCTCAGCAGCAGCTGATTACACTGCTTAATCTTATATTTTTAAAAAATTCCCCACCCTGAAATTAATTCTCCCCACGATGGATAAGCAAGGTCAGCCACACTGAGCATCCTTTGGAAGAGTTTGGATTCTGGGAAGGAATATGATTGACAGCCCTGGGGCAGAGCCTCAGTTTCTCTAGGGGAGGAAGTCCTTCACTTGAAATATGGACATCTCTTTTCTGAACCCCTTCCAGAGGGAGTTCTCCAAATCACAAGTCTCACTGCGCCATCCCTTCCATGCTGTCTCTGCAGCTGCCATATGTTGTTGTCATTGAAAGGCCTCTGTGATCTGGCCCCTGCCTCCCTCCCTAGCCTCATCTCTCATAGCCCCATGTCCTCATTCAGGACTCAGTCCTGGAAGTGACTTGCATTTCATTTCCAGTGCCAGGCTCTGCCCTCTAAGCCTTCGCATATGCTGGTCCTTTCACCTGAAATTCTGCCTCCGCTTATATTTTCCTTCCAGAAGCAGCTTAGGAAATACCTCCTTAGTGAAGCCTCCAGTGAGGAACAGAAGGATTTCTTCTCCACATCCATAAAGCCACACACCTCCACCAATTGTGGCACTTGGCACACTGTATTGTTACCGTGTATTTGTGTCTCGTTTCTTGTTATATTTTGAACTGCTTCAGAGCAACTGTTGTTTACTGTCTAAGCTTTACTGTTTAAGCCTCAGCATAGGCCTAGCACAAAGAAAGTGCTTTGAGAATGAAGAGATAAAACGTAGAAGCAGTGTAGTAGTGCAGAAAGAGCCAAAGCTCTTGAATGAGGCATTTATTCATTCACTCATTCATTTATTCAACAAATATTTATTAAGCATCTATTATAAGCCAGGCATTGTGCTAAGCCCTAGGGATACAATGATTAAAAATCAATGGCTATAATACTAACTCAAATAATAGCATATGTATACCATATAAGTTGTGGTAAGTGCCATAAAGGAAAAATATGCAGGGCCATGACTGAATAAAGATAGGACCCAACCAGGCTGGAGTTTGTATAGGGAGTTTCATCAAGGCTTCCCTCCTTGAGGAAGTCATGCTTCGCTTAAGAGCTGAAGGAGGAATAGGCATTAACTAGACGGTAGGTGGGGCAAGAACATTTAAAGCAAAAGAGACAGATAGTGTAGACCTTCTTGGGGCTGTGGGAGCCTAAGTGCTGAAGAGGTGTCAAGGAATGAACCACAAGCCAATACTAGGGCCCAGGGAACAGGCAAGAGTGGGGATGGTATGGGACAGATCAGGTTGGGAGACACCTGGGGGCCAGGCCATGCAGAATATTGCAGAATGTGTTAAGGATTTGTCTAGCCTGGGCACAATGGGTTTTAAGCAAAGGAACAACATCTTGAGTTTGTATGTATGTGTGTTTTAAACCGTTTGCAATGCAGAGAACAGAAGGGGGACAAGGTACACAGAGATTGTGGGGTGTCAACTTACAGACTGCCTCAGAAGACACAGTGACAAGGCAGTATTAATGCCTAAAGGACCACAGGGAAGCGGGGAGACTTCCAGAGGTTCTCAGGGAGACACCTGGACCCTGTGTCAGGTTCACAGGCCTGCTCCAGATGTCCTCTTCTTTTCTTTTTAATTTTTATTTTTTAGGACAGAGTGTCATTCTGTCACCTAGGCTAGAGTGCAACATCGCGATCTCAGCTCACTGCATCCTCAGCCTCCCAGGCTCAAGTGATTTTCCTGCCTCAGCTTCTTGAATAGCTGGATTATAGGCATGCATAACCATACGTGGCTAATTTTTTGTATTTTAGTAGAGACGAGGTTTCACCATCTTGCCCAGGGTGGTCTAGAACTCCCAAGTTTAGATGATCAGCCCACCTCGGCCTCCCAAAGTGCTGGGATTACAGGCATGAGCCACCACGCCCCGCCCAGGATGTTCTCTTTCAAAGCAGAAGCTCCCGCTGGGGGAGGCTCAGCCTTACCTGGATTAACCACATTGGTGCGGGGAGAAGGGGCTCTGCTTTAGGTACCCAGGGAACCTGAGCTCAGGCTTACTCTATAATTTATAGTTTATGCCTCTAGGGTAGTGAGGTCAGAGAACTGAACCCTTACCTGTAAGTTCTTGCCCTAATTTCTAAGTTCTTGGAAGGGTTAAGTCAGCCATCCTAGACTTAATTTGCTACTTTAGGAAGAGTCAGAGCATGGAAGGTTACCTGCTTCATCTTTCCATTTTATCCAACAACCCACTGATCTATCTCTCCCTCTTTCCATCTGTCCATTCGTCCATCTATTCATCCATCCATCCATGCATCTATCCAACTGTAGCCCAATATTCATTGAGAAAATATTGGGGGACAGTCTAGAACCTGGCCTTTTGATCCTGAATATAGTATGTATTCTGCGCTGGTCCACACCTGTCCAATTTGACTTCATGTTTGTTAGCTATAGGTAAGGGATGAAGTCTGGCTCAGACACTGTCAAAGTTTATTCTTTCAGTTCTTTGGTTGCTGAATTGGAGCCCCAGGCAAACCCTGCATTCTTCTCTCCTGATTTAATTGGTCCATTATTTTAAACTTTTGTAGATAAGGGAATAAAAAAGTCAGTGGAATATTGTATTAGTCACATTCAAATTAATATGCTTCATTACCACAAAGACAAAGAGTATGGTTGTAATATTTTCTCAAAACTTTTAATTGAACAGAGAATGGGAGGGGGAAAAGCGAAAATGGAAACCACCAAGCTCGGATGTTGTTTTTCACTTTCTCAAAATGTGCGCTGTTTGTGATCCACTCATCTCATTAGTGTTAATTATGAACTAAAATAAAATGGCATTTAGCACTGTGCTGAGACTTTAATTAAAGCCAAACCTTCACACCCAGGAACTCTCCAAAGTCCAAGATAGTTATTTTAAAATGGTATAACCTTCTGCTGAGCCAGCAGTATCCACACACTCACTCCATCCCCTGCTGCTGGAAGCCCACTACTTCCATCCACCATCCATCCATCCATCCCTTCAACAAATTAATTTAAGGTAGTTCTGGGGGAAGGAAATGAATATTTATTAAATACCACTCTATTACTTTAAATACATTCTATGTAGCCTAATGTAACACCAAGGACATAGGAACATTCAAGTAAGGGCAGTGAGAAGTATTGTATGCATTATCTCGTTTAATCTTCAAAAGAGTCTCATGAAGTGAGGACAGATTATTATATTTATTTTACAAGAGGTAAAACTGAGGTTTGGAGAGATTTGATAACTTGCCTGAAATCATATTTATGGCATGTTTTCCTGCTTTACGATGCTGAGCTAGAAAGAGGAATCTGGATTATCTAAATGTATTCATTCATTCGTTCATTCATTCAATAAACAGAGATCACCCACTATGTGTCAGATCTATGCTAGGGGCTAGAGAGACCCCAGTCCCTTTATTCACACATTCAGTGGGACAGGCAAACAATTGGCAGAGATGACAAGACTGTGTGATGGGTGCTGGGAAAGAGAAGCAGGAGGGCCATGGGACTAGGATGCAGGGACACCCAGCCCAGTCTGGGAATCCAGGAAGGGTTCCCCAAGAAGGGAAGACTAGTGGGACAATTTTATCCATAATTCTTACAGAAGGGCCCACTCAGAGGGTGGCCTAGTGATTCTTTCAGAGATGTGGCAACCCCGAAACCAGCTTCCCAGAAGCAAGCATGGTGCAAGGTCCATCCAGCCAGACTGCAGGTAGCCTGCACCTGGGAACCACCTCCAGGAAGCATGGTAATGACTGACCCCAGTCATCAGGCTCTGTTTATAATACTGAAACATTAGTGTCTTGAACAGATTAAGTATTAGTAAGGAATGGCATGCCCCTCCTCCCCATGATTTTCCAACTCTGTCTGGTTTCTGGGTTCTGGAACCTGAGCCATGCATGCCGGCTGGGCTCCTCCCCTGTATGCCAGTCTCTTGATTTGAAGGAAAAGTAAACACAAGAGAGCAATTACTGATCTGATCAAGAATTCAGAGATTTCTAGGGCTGACATGGGGCTAGGACAACCAACCTGCTCATCTACAGGGGAGGAGGCTGTGGTCCAGACCAGGCAAACCACCTGTCCTGTGTCACACAGCAGAACCAACTCTTGGACCCAGAACTCCTGACTCCAGTCTGGTGGTATTTCCTTTGTCCTAGCAGGGACCAATGGAGAAGTTTTTAGGAGAGGTCAAGATGCTGAAGAAAATGATTCTTGCCCATAGATTAGCTTCCTGTTTGCCCAACTTCACCTCCCCTCCTTCCCTCTCCTCCCTGGCCAGGAGCCTGGCTGCACAGCTCCTCTTTCTGCCTGTGACTTGCCCATCAGCTCAATACTTAACCCCTTAAAGAGTTCTCTATTCAGGCTTCATCTTCAGGGAAAAGGGACACAGTTTCAAGGAAAAGCGCATATTGCATTTCGGCAACCTCACATCTATTACCTGTGATTTCCTTTAGGGATAAAAACCTGTGAATCAAAGCGGTCAGTGTGATCCTTGGATAATCCCCCAGTCACTGTGATTTTTGGGGGTAGACATATGAGCCCATTGGAGCCAATGAGATTCTATGAAATGTTGAAGTTCAGTTACATGAGCCAATAAACTCCCTTTTGTTTAAGTGATTCTAGGTTGGCTTTCCTGTTACTTGCAACCTAAAGAGTCCTGAATCATGAAGTAATAAAAACAGTAACTCGAGTAATGCTAATTGGCTGCTTACTCTGTGCTAGGTACTGTGTCAGGTTCTCCCATTTGTGAACTTATTTGGCATTCCCAGCAACCTGATGAGATAATATTTGTTATCCTTACATTGTGCCTAGTGAGCTTTAAATAATTCAGGCTGTTGCCCAGAAGGCAAGTGATGGAGTTGGGCTTGGAACATAAGCAGCCTGGCTCTAGAGCCCATGTTCTCGACTGCAATGCAACACTGCCCCTTGGTATATACTCTTTCCAACTAGAGCCCCAGGAACCTTCTCTTCCATTTGATGGTGTTGTAGAGACAGTTCCCAACTCAGTCAAATTCTCGAGAAGGACGCGATGAATTTCATGCGGTTTCCATGGAGAAGACAGTTTGCTTGTGCAAATTCATCCCTCCCAGGGGCCTGCCTACCACACTAAGCCTGAACTTCTATCATTAGATATGTGTTTATTCAGATTATTAATAGTAATTATGGTTATAATAATGGCAGCTTTCAAATTTTAAGATACCTGCTTCTTACCAGGCCTTTCTTTGAGAACTTTATATACATAATCTCATTTACTTCGTAGAGAAGAAGAAAATGAGGTCAACTGTCATGTTGGAGGTCACAGAACGATGACGTATTCACTTCCTCAGAGTCTGCTGGAGGACACACCCTGGCTCCTGGCCTCTTGGGCCTGCAGTCTGCTGGAGGGAGAAGTGGGCAGGGGCTCAGCGAGAAGACCACCTGAGGATGGCCAAATGCAATTGCTGCTCCAACCACAGATGCTAGGGAAGGGAGTAAACCAGGCCTCATGATATCCCTTGGTCTGGCAGAGATCAAGAGCGAAAGCACAGACTTCTCAAGAGCCAGCAACTAGCAAAAAGACCAGATGAAAGTACTCCGAAATGTTAATGCTGAATTTCTTTTCTGCTTGGGTTATTTGGGATACTTACTTTCATTCTTGTTCTTTCATATCTTTGCTAAATTTTCCACAATGAGCTGTCTTACCTTTATAACCATAAACAAAACAAAACAAAACAAAATGACAGACCATTATGAAACTTATAAGAGGAACCAGTAATAAAAGGAATCAGGCTTTCTTAGAGGTTCTTTGGAGCGGCTCCAGGGCTGGGGCAGGACATGCTCAAAGCAAGCCTAAGCATCTTGTGGTGCCAGACAGTAAATAAGTGCACACACTCCCCCCTAACACACACACACACACACACACACACACACACACACACCCCAAACCCCTCAATGATGGGGGCATAGGTGTCAACTGCAAGAGCCCCCAGTAGCCAAAGGTGGAATAATTTGAGCAACAAAGAAGTAAAATACGATTGGATTATAACCCAAAGTGTAAACATAAATATCCGTGAGCTCATATTAATATAAACAAATCTCTTATGCAGAATAATTCCCAATAATTCATTATGATGGTCCACCCTCAAGGAAGGTCTAAAACTTCCCAATTTTAAAGTGTGAGCTGCACAGTGACTTCCTTCCAAAGAGTCCAGTGTGCAAGGCGGGGAGGGAGGAACATGACTTCACAGAGGAGAAACCTGAGAAACACTACCTTCGCCAGGTGATCGAGGTCACCATCAGCAGTGACAGGTCGTGTTGACAGCATGTGCTCTTCAAATAATGTAATGTGAATGGAACTTTACCTCTGTGCTCCTCTCTCCTAAACCCCAGTGCAATCATGAGAAAAACTTCAGATAAGACCCAGTTGAGGGGCATTCTACAACACATCTGCACAGCATCTGCTTAACACTGTCAAGGTCATCAAAACAGATGGAAGTCTAAGAAACGGTCACAGCCAAGAGGAGTCTAAGGAGACATGACTACTAAATGGAATGCAGGATCCTGAACTGGAAAAAGGACTTCGAGTAAGAGCTAAGGAAGTCTGAATTAAGTATGGACTTGAGTGAATAATAATAATACGGCAACATTGGTCTAGTACTTGTGACAGTGTTAACCTAAGCTGTTACCAACGGGGGATGCCAGGTGTGCAGGATATGGGGACTCTCTATCTTTGAAGTTTTTCTGTAACTATAATTTAAAGTCATTCTAAAATGAAAAGTTTATTTTGAAAAGCTAGATAGGAACAGAGCATGGCAGGAGGAACAGGCATATTACAAAGGCCTGGGATGATCTCTCAGGTCAGCTGGAGACATGGTTTAACCCCCAGTGACTCTGTCTTTTTTTCCAGAAATAAATCTAGATTTCTGTAAATAAATGTGTCTGTTGGACTGGAAGGGGACAAGGTTATTGTATCTAACTGGCCTTTCCCAAATCCCATAGGGGTCTCATGGCAGTTAGATTCATTAAGTGAGCATTTTCTAATGATTAGCACTGATCAATAAGCCACTGGGTCTGTTCTTTAAATCAATTGCCCCATTAATGAGAATGAAAGCACCATTTTATTACCCAGGCCCTGGCCCTTTTGCAGAAAAGGCTTCTGGGGTTTTGGACTTCCATTTCCCACTCTACGTATTAGGTTAATTACTCTCCCACTGAGGTCTTCCAAGCCTGATGCCTGTGACTTAGAACAAAATGAGCTGCAGGAAAGACTTCCAGAAAAATGGGTTAGAGGATTTCACTGAGTGAGACACTCAGTTAGTTCGGGAGTCAACTAAATTTTACCAGGGACCTACTGAGGGCTCAGGCTGCTGCTCAAATGCCACCTCTGTAAAGAGACCTCCCTGTATCACCTTGTCTAAAACATCAATACCCCATACTCTGTGGCCCCTCGTTTAGTTTTTTTCAAGTATTTATCACTACTAGATGTTATATTTAACTGTTTGTCTTTTTGCTTTGCTCCCTACTAAACTGAAAACCCCTTGAGGGCAGGGCGCCTTGTCTGCCTTGTTCATCCCCAAAGTCTAGCCAAGAGTAGATAGTTTTAAATTAAAGAATGCAGAGGATCACTAGAACTGAGGGTACAGAAGTGAGTGGGACCCAGACTCTACCCTCCTAGATCTTACAGTGCAGTGGGGAGATGAGCGCTTGCACAGGGAGGAATTATACTGCAGAGAGAGAAATGCTAGGGAGTGGGGTTAATGAGAACTGAGGAGGGGAACTGAGCCTGTCTCGGGAAGTTAGGAAAACCTTCCTAGGAGAAAGGGCATCTAAGGTGACCTGCAGGTAGAGCAGACATGTGCCAGAAGAAAAGAAGAGGAACAGAGCTGTTTAGGCACAGAATGCAGGATGTGCATGAGCGGTTGGGGTGCACTAAGAGGAGCCTATTGGTCAGCATGGCCAGAACACAGAGTGTAGGGGGAGTCGCAGGATGAGGCTGGGCAGGGCAGCTCACGAGGCCTTAACAGTGCCTGGGAGGAGGCTGGAGACATGGGCAGGGCAGATCGCAAGGCCTTGGCAGTGCCTGGGAGGAGGCTGGAGACATGGGCGGGGCAGCTCACAAGACCTTGGCAGTGTCTGGCTAACACCGAGCCTGGGATCCTGAAGTGGTGGGGAGCTGTGGGAGGAAGTGGCATGGTCATCTTGGAAAGATGACTTTGTTTGGAGTGTGTGGACAGGATTGGAAGAGAGAGAGTACAGGCAGGGTTGAAGGAGGGTGTAGATAGGATTGGAGGAGAGTGTAGAAAGGATGGTGGAGGGGAGTGTACACAGGGCTGGACGAGAGGACAGGAGTGAATACACAGGCTAGGTGGGAGCAGTGCCGGGACCCGTGAGACTCAATGGTGAAGGTGCTGGGCCACGGTGGATGGGAAGGAGAGGAGGGAGGAGATGTCAAGGTGGACTCAGGACTGGAGAAGAGGAAATGTGATTCCAGCACAGCCTTCAGTGACGGAGGGTCATTCCTCCCTCAGGTAGCTCCTCTCTCACCAGTGCCAGGGCACCTTGTAAATTCTCTAGTGGGAAGAGAAGGGAAAGAACACCTTACATACACCACACACTCTTTGCACTGGCTGAGCTTATCCTAGATAAACTAAAACTAAAATATCCATGCCCAGCAGAATGAGGACCCAAGAAAGAAGTCAAGTTCAGTCATAGAAAAACAGAAGCTACCTTTCTGCAATACCTGGGTTAGGTGCCTGTGATCTGCCACCTACAGTGTGTCCACATTCAGCAAATGTTGGCTGTGGTCACTTGATAGTAAACGGGTGTCCTCCCCTGACTGGAGCGCAGATGGGAAGAAGGAGCCTCCACTGTGTCTACAACCAGGCCGGGAGACAAGGAGTGACTGTTGCGTTGTGCTCAAGCGTGGCAAGGAAAGGTCAGTGTTGTACACACTGAGAGGAGACCCAAGAAGCAGAAGATGATGTTGGAAAGATGTGTGAGCTCCTCAGGGGCAGGTTGGGGTCTGATTCCTCTCGCAATCTGTGGCATTCAGCACAGTATCCATATCCAGTATATATTTGGGGGTTCAAAAATGAGCATGTGCTGAATGAATGAATGAGTAGGTGTGAACAATATGCTTTTATGTTGAATTGCAGTGAGAAGAAGGGTGTAATATGGGGCTGGGGGAGCAGTAACCCATGTGTCTTTTTGGACCCAGCCCCTTTGCTATCCCAGAGTTCAGGCAAGTTCTCTGTTGGGTCAGGAATACAGCTTCTGAAGGCCCCAGCGGGAGGTGCAGGACTCGCATCTAACCTCACTGCTTATGGTTTTAAGACATCTCCGCTCCTGCTCACCCAAACAAACCAAGGATGGCAGCACCTTTGGGATTCCCCCACTCCTAGAACTGTGGAGCCGGCAAGGGTCTCAGAGGCCACCTAACATCACTCCCTCATTTTACAGGCTGGGAAAAGTCAGACCTACCTTGTCCAAGGTCAGACAGGAAACTGTGATGGATGTGACGTTCTGAGTCACACATGTCAATGTACACGCATAGACACATACCCACGTGTTGCGGCACACATCACAGTGGAACACACAGACCCCTGTGTGGGCCCTCCCATGTGCTTCAAGTTGTGGATGCCCCCAAATGTGCAACTCAAGCCTCACCCAGCCTCTCCTTTGAGTTCCAGACTCATGCCATCAGCCGTCTCCTTAACCTCTCCACCGGGGTGACTGACAGGGTGCTCAAACATATCAGGTCCCAAACCAAACCCTTGATTTCTGTCTCACCAAATGCCCCCGAGCAAATCTTCCAGAAAATGCCCATTCTATCACATCAGCCACCTAGGTGTCTTCTGAGAGTGTTCTCCTTCCTCACCCTTCCACTCCCCAGGGAAATCCTCTGCAGGCCCCATTGGCTCCATCTCTAAGATACGTCCCAAGCCTCAACTTGTTAATCTCTCTGGTTCTTTTGCCACATGAGCTTTCTCTATGAGCAGCAAGCCCGTGCTGGCTCCCATTGAGGACACACAGCAATGAAGGTGCAAGAGTGGCCAACGGCAAGTCTGCTAAGCTCTGCTGGGTGCGGAAGGAGGGATAGACTGTGCACAGCAGGAGGGTTGGGGGGCCCTGCTGGTCAGGAGCCTGGAGCTCCACCTTGGAGGGACTCTGGGGGCCATTTGACAAGAAGAAGGAGTGGACCCATCCCTCTTTTCCCATGTCGTTAGAGGCAGACACTAAGCTCAGGGTTGGAATCCACATATGGGTGAGACGGAAACATAGGACAGGCCTGGAGTCCTGTTCTCCCCTCACCCTAGGTCTTTAGCTGCCACCCAGCTAGTCAGGGAAGGACATGGGAACAAATATAATTAACTGGGTGTCTCCTGGCAGAGACCATAAATCAAAAATGTGTTATGCTCCAAACCCAGACTGGCACTGCACAGTGATTTACTTTAAGTAGACAAATGAATGTTTTTTATAAAAATTATTCTCCTTTAAGTATTAAGGGGGAAAAGTTTTCCATTTTCTTTGGTATGGTTTTTATTATATCTCGAGGGCAAAGACTTCCAATTTCAAAATGGAAATCAATGAGAAACATGATTGAATTTAGGAAACATGGTTTTACAGCCAACAGTTTTGGGCTGTGCCAGGAGTTCTGAAAGCTATAACTGTATCTATAATTCATACTAATATTTTGAGGATTTGAAAAGCAGCTGGATCTTAGTTTCCTGAGGATCTGTCTTCAAGTTGGCAATGCCCTATGTTCTCCAGGAGCCAGAGATACCTTGAGATGAGCTTATTTCCTTGCACCATTCTTCATGCTCCTCCCACTTCCATGGGCCATGGGAAGGGTTAGATGGGCTAATGTGCCCGAGGAAATAGGCCAGAATAAGCAAAAAACAGCAGCTCCTATGATCATTATACTCCTGGAAGGAGCTCAAAAGGGCCAGGAAAAAAATCCAGGGGCTTATCAGGAGATGAACAGTGGAGATCTGAGGACACAGAAGCAGGTCTATTAAAACCAATGCCAAAAATCCCAATTACTTTTGCACCCACCTAATAATAAGATTAAAACACAGAACAAAAAAGCAGAGTCTTGTTCAGAGCCTGGTTCCAGATAAAAAGCAGAATGTTCCCTGAGCTGTACCTGTTAACTCTTCACTGCCTCCACAAGTGTTTGAGATTTTGGATCTGCAAGATTTGGGAAGGCTTCAGGAAAGACCTCTCTACAGAAAGAAGGTGAAAGAGAGAAAGGAAGGAGAGACTCCTTCAAAAAGTGTCAATGATGCTTCTCTCCATGCAGTAGGAATTCAGGCGATACAGTTTTTCTTCTTTCTAGTTCGCTGTATTTCCCAAATTCTCCATAGTGGACGTACATTGCATTTATAATAGAGGTCAAGATTCCTGCACTCTCCCTTGTATTCCCCCCTACTCCCACCCATGCCTTTGTCATGAATCCCTTTGAAATGTCCTAATTTGGGTGTCCCTCCATTTCTTGTGTGGATCCTGACATACACCCACCATGAATGGAAGGCGATTGTGACCACGAAGAGAGCAAAGCAGGAGGATGCTGTGAAATCCTAGTGAGAGGCTGCTGCTTTCCAGAGGCTCTTAGGACAAGGCCTGCCTACTCTGGGTTAAACAAAAATGATCAGAGAAGACTAGCTCGTATTAGGCAAGTGTTAAAGGCACACAGGCAAGAAGTACAACTTGGTCCTTGAGCAGTCAGGACTGAGAGGCTAGAAAAGGAGTCCCTGAATACATGTCTCAGTGCTTTTGATGCTGGGCCTGGGTACCGCCGTGACTTTGGAAACATCGACTTAGATGGCTGCTCGTGATCTGTCAGCTGTGCGGTTGTCTCTATTTCTAGGCTCCCAAGCCCCCAACAGGAACCTGAGAATGGTTATATGTTCAGACCCATTGTGGCAAATATTGCCGTCTTGGGAATTTGGGACTGGAGCCGTCTTTGCAGTGGCTGTCTCAAATGCAAATCTGATGGAGTCACTTGGCTCCATTGATTTCTTCTTCCATTCTCTTGCTCACTCACTAAGTATGTCTCATGCTCCTGCTGCGGCCAGGATGCTGTGCTAGACTCTGCAGCCTCAGTGGTTCATGAGACAGAGACCCTTCCTCAGCCACCCACCACTAGCAGGAAGGGCAGGTCTGGACACGCTATGAAATCTGTGTGATCTGCCCCTCTCCCTCTACTTCCAAAAGTCATCTGCCACCTCTAGAAAAAGTGATCTCTATGAACTGTAGTTCAAATACTTGTCCCCTCAAAGTCTCATGTTGAAACTCAATCTCCAAGGTGGCAGTATTATGAGGTGAAGTCTTTAAGAGGTGAATCTATTCGTGGGTTAATGAATTAATGGGTTACATGGGAGTGGGACTGGTGGCTTTTTAGGAGAAACCTGAGTTAGCACACTCAGCCCCCTCACCATATGATGCCTATGCTGCTTTGGGACTATGCAGAGAGTACCCTTCCCCCCACCCCCAGCAAGAAGGGATCACTAGATGTGCTTCCTCAGTCTGGGACTTCCAAGCCTCCATAGCCATAAGAAATAAATTCCTTTTTTTTTTTAATAAATTGCCCAGTTTCAGGCATTCTAAGCAACAGAAAAGGGACGAAGACACTATGTAACACCCTATTCTCTTTTGCTTCTTTGGTGGAATCCCCCATGCTATTCTTTTTGGTCTCTGTGCATTTGCTTATACTGATTCCTCTGCCTGCAATAACTTTCCTTTAGGCTTAGCTCAGGAGATACTTCCTCCCTCTAGGTCCCTGCTTAGATACCTCTCAGAGAGCATCGTGAGGACTCTTCCCCAGCAGGTATCACATCCGTGTCCCTGTCTGTGTCCTGCCCTGGGTTTTGAACCCTTTGAGGCCATAGCCTGGGTATTATATTCATTTCTTAACATGCCTGGAGTCCAGCAGCAGGTCTGGCATGGGTTTCTGTGCAGTCAAGTTTTGCTGAGTGACTGAGTGACTGTGAGGAGATCCAGGGCTGTGCAGCCTGGTGGGAAGGTCATCTGATCGCACCAGTCTACAAGTACTCACAGGCACCCCATAGCAGCTTGTTTCGTACTAGCGTCAAAGTCTGTCTCACTCTTATTAACCAAAAACGTATCCTCAACAATTGGGGATCTTAGAGGATGGGATAGATTATTTCTGTAGGAAATGGGGAAGAGTGAGGGACCTAGAATGATGTGGGGAAGCTGTCCATCCTTGGGAAAGGGTTAATCTCAAGGGTGGTCAAGGGCATTTGACATGGAGCCACAGAGCTGGAGGACCCACAGAGGCCCATCAAGCCAGCCAGCACCTTCCAGATAGAAACTGAGGCCTGGGCCAAGGCGGTGGCGGATGCCTGCCCTAAGGAGTGGGTGGCAGAGCTGGGACTCAAAGCCAGAGCTCTGGGCCCTCTTCCTACCTCCATTTCCTAGGACTTGGAAATGCTGAGGGGTGGCCTTTACTCACATTCGAAAGACTTACTGAGTTATGCCTGTGCATAGGGACAGCCAGAGTGGAGAAGCTGATATGCTGAGCATGGGGGCAGGGTGAGGGTGGGCATGGGTGAGGGCCATAGTGGGAGCCCAGGGCCCTGCTGATCTGCGGCTCCCTCCCATATGCGCTGTTAAAGGGACAGTGGGAAGCAGCCATGCAGTTGTTAGGATGACGCTCCACAGTCCTGCTTGAACCCTACTGGCTACTCGAGGTAGGAGGGGGAGGAGAATGTCTATGAGATGGTGACTGTGCTGGATGGTCCCCATTTGCCCCTCCAGGTCCACTCTGCCCTCTGCCCCTGGAAGCTAATCTTCATGGATGGCATCTCCCAGGCTCTCATGGCCTCTGGCTTCTAACTAATGCAGCCGGTGGGAAGTTACGGGTGCTCATGGGGTCTTTATTGCCCAGCTCTCTCTTGTTGGGTTGGGGACTGGCAGCGGCAGCCAAGGCTCATGCTGGGCGGCCCTGTCCTACAGCGCAGGTCTCTCCGGGTTCTGCCCTTCAGGCCCAGGGATGGGAGTAGCTTCCTGGTACTAGTTCTGGAGCATTTGACACTCTCTTGTCTTTCTCTTAACCCTTCCCACACTTCTGTAAACAGCCCTCATAAAACTCCCTGCAGAGGCAGGCCTGGGATTGTCACAAGGACTTAAAATTGCCATTAAGTCTAACGTGTTTCTTGCTCACTTGGTATGTGCACTGAGCTTCATTCCAGGAAAACTGAGAGGAAGCTGCTCACAGCACTGAGCCTGTGTAGGCACTCCGACAACTGAAGCTTTGCCTAGTATTAGAGCAAGGTTCCCAGTGACTTGGAGCACTCAGAGGTCACATCCTCCCTGGCCATGCCCCTCAGAGCCATGCTATTCTTGCTGCTTGGGGGAGGCAGGTTGGCCAGAGGTCAGAGTTCTGAGCCTTGGAGTACAAGGAAGGTCAGTACCCAGCCTGGTTTGTCCTCTCTTCCTCACCCCAACCTAAACCTCACACTAGCCCTTTGGGGCCCAACGCCTTTCCAGGGCTGTTGGAAAGTTTTCTCCTATGCACAGATTTTTCTAATTTCTTGTCCAGTGGCCGAACTATGGATCAATGAGCAAGATGACTGATTGGTTTGAGAGAGGCTGGTTTCTCAAATAGGATTTCTTCCCACAGCAGGAACATGGTAATTAAACTTTGCTAGAGTTGAGGGAACAAAGTTTCCCCAAGTAGAATGTCAATTCTCAGAGCACAATGTAAGTCAGAAGTGGAGTGGAAGCAGGGTTATGATCCCAGCACTGAAAGCCATTTCCCCTCTACTCTGACACACCAAGGAGAGGCAAGAGCAGCCTGAACCACCTGAAACTGGGGAGGAAGTCAGCTTTGCAGATTTCAATAAACTCCAAATGCCTACCAACACATCTAGGACCTGCCTTAGTGAAGGTGGGCCTAGAAATTGCTGTTGGTCAACTGTGGCTGGAACCACATCACACTCTTTGGTCTTGATGTGATGCATGTGAATTCAACAAAAGCAAAATGAGAGTCGGGGAGAAACTGAGCTTTGCCAGCTAAAGCAATTCTCCAGAGTCAATTACGCCTTCCCTGGCCTTGGCTCCCACGTGCCTCCTCTAGGTAAGCATCTTACTGGGCCAAGTGTGACCCGCATATTAACATACATTGAACATCTGTCATTTTTATACAACATGGCCCCCAATGCACTCTGACTTCTTCATCTAATGCAAAACTAAAGAAAGAGACATTTCTCCCAACAAAGTAGGAAAAATACTGGTTTTGTTGGCTGTATCTTGAGTTGGCATATTTACAAGTATTTTAAGAATGACTTAAGAGATTTTGAAGGTAATTTTGAGTACACCCAATTTTTATCTTTTGTGCTGACTCCAGAGCCACTTAAGTCATTATTTTATAATATTTTTTATCCAGCCAACTTACAGATCCTTATTTTTATAAGTGGTAGTGATGCAAACTGGATTCCAGCTCATCTTTGAATTGTTCTGAATTTAAGATTGGCATGCTCCAAAATAATAGTTTTATGATACACCTTATAAATACAGTTCAGAACCAGGTGCTATTAACCATTTTTATGTTAGCTTAACATTACCTTACTGTATGCCAAAAAGGGGAGAGAAAATTTCTGTTTACACCATTAGCCAGGTGATGTGAATGCAAGTCATGTACCTAAGTGTGAAATTACTGACTGCAAGCATACTCTGGAAATTAGTTAACATTGTAATTTTCACCAACAAATGGCTAACCTAATTTGCCCACAGGTGGATTTGAGCTCTATCCAGATGCTTGATATACAGGTAAATCATGGGTAATATCTGCATAGGAAAGAGTAATTAGCAAATCCAACAGTAGCTAGAACGAATGCTTTGCTTTAAGTAATATGTTTTACCCTCATTAAATACATTAATATTCATGGGTAAGTGATTATATACATGCATTTCCTACTGTAATGACCCAGATTCAGCCAATGCTCCCCTTTTTAAAATGGATACCCACCATCAAAGTACAACATGATTTTATTGTGACTAGAATGGTATATACAATTAGGAAATGTATTACCTCTTTGTGGACATGAGTTGAATGTGAGCTCCTTGGGGGCTTTGGTTGTATTTTACCCTTTGGAGCATCCTCCATGGCCCTGAAGCACAGTGCCTGGCACAGAGTAGGTGCTCAGCAATGCTCAGTATGTGGGAAACGGGTGCCTGGGTCAATGGCATGGATCCTCTACAGCAGAAGAGCTCAGGAAAGGCAGCTCATAGTTGCTGCAGGGACCAGGGCAACCTTCTCAGAGGAGGTGGGACAGAGCTGAGCCCCAGAGAAGGGCAAGGCTCAGCACTGGTGAATGGAGTGCAGGGGACATTTCAGAATGAGAGGAGGGAGTGACAGTCTTGGGCACTGGTGCAGAGGTTGGAAAGTGAAAAGGATGGTGTGACCTTTGTAGATGAATTGCCAGATGAAGGGGACCACTCAGGGATTGTCAGACTAGCACCTTCTCTTCTAGGAAATGTCCTCTCCCAATTCAAATGTTTTTAGTGAAAATTTAAATATTTCTGCAACATGAGCTCCTCCTAGCCACCAGATGCTTGGCCCAGGGTGGGAGTGGAAGGCTGGAGCTGAGATAAGGGCATCAATTCACCCTCCTGGGAGGCCAGGCTTCTGATATACACCTGCAGTTAATGGTGGCCACATTCTGCCATGGATATTGGAAAAATGACAGCCTGTCTACAGGTAAAGGGAAGCAGAGTTGTGTGAGAGAGAAAGACAGAGAGAGAGAGAGAGAGAGGGAGACAGAGAGAGAGAGAGAGAGAGGGAGACAGAGCTTCCTGAACACTGTGTCTCTCCAGGACCTGGTCTCACGTGAAGCCCTCTCACCATCCTCCATCAGTATGCCTCTGAGAAGTCCCTCCTTTTGGCTTAAGATAAGTAGAGCTGGTTTCTGTTACTTGGCACTAAATTAGAGATTTTTACATTCATCTGTATCCTGGATTGGGGCTGGATTGAGCAGAGAAGGCCTCACAGATTATTGCCCAAAAATCTAGTCTCAACCCCAGAGGTAGCCTCACAGATCCATATTTGATGATGATGATGATGATGAAGAGTGAGGAGAAGGAAGCAAAGGAGAACACATGTTCATGATGCCACTTTCTAGTCTTTTCCAAGGACCTTGACCTGATGACCACTGGGCAGCGCTGGAGCCGTGGCCCAGCCGGGGGAAGAGTTTCCCCAATCCCTCATGGACATACGACGAGGTGCACAATTCCAAGTCCAGAAACTCTGACAGATGCCATTCCTCTTGGCTCATATTGAAAGACATGGGGTTCATAGCTGGGCTGACTTTTCTCCAAATGCTGTCTGCATGTCCAGCTGTCTGGCCCCCTACTCTTTTCCTTGGGGGTGAATGGACGCAGGCCTAGACCTTCGCTCCTTCCCCCAACCTGGCTGTGTGCTGCTCTCTCATCCCATACAAGCAAAATGAAGGATGAAAATCTGGGCCTATTGACTTTCAGAATCAATCTAAATGTCTGTCAGTCAGCTGCAGGAATGTAGGGAGTATGCCTTCGGTTTTTTGTTGGTTTTGCAGGGGTAAGTTGGGGGGATGCACTCAGGGTTTGCTGAATCATTCAGCGCTCAGGTTTCCCCATCTGTAAAATGAAACGGCAGGGTCTATCTTTCTACAGGGATATTTTAATGATAAAAACAGAGCTGATGTATATAAAGGCACAAGTGTATGCCTGACATGCTATAGGCAAGTAAGTAAATGTTAGTCCCTCTCTGTCCCAGCAGGGGCCCTACAGCCTGACATGTAACGTCACTTGGGCAAGCACACATGAAAACCTGCAGCTTTCTGCAATCTAGTGCTCTGCTTTTTACCCTAAATGGGCAACGCCTCTTTTCCTCTGTTTCTGGCTACCTCAAATGAGACCCAGTGATTTCAGGTCTTTTTTTTGAAATAGGGTCTCAATCTTTGCCCAGGCTGGAGTGCAGTGGTTCAATCTGAGCTCACTGCAACCTCTGCCTCCTGGGCTCAAGCTATCCTCCCACCTCAGCCTCTGGAGTAGCTGGGACTATAGGCATGTGTCATCATACCCGGCTAACTTTTTGTATTTTTTAGTAGAAATGGGGTTTCGCGGTGTTGCCTAAGCTGGTCTTGAACTTCTGGGCTCAAGCGAACCATCTGCCTTGACCTCCCACAGTGCCGGGATTACCGGCACTAACCACGCACTGGCCAACTTCAGGTCTTCTATTCTTGGCCACTAGAAGCTCCTTTCCCCCAGCACAACTAACCTGGCCACCAGGCACTCATGCTGCACTCTCCTCTTTGTCTTCCTCCCTCTGTTTCCTCCTCCCCCACAGCCAGCCAGCTCCTCATCGTTTACCCTGACAGCCACAAACGCCTATTTATTTGCCAAGTAACTTCCTGGTGGTTTAATATCCCCTTGAATTACTGTACAATCTCTTTCAAGTTATATTTGATTATTTTTCACATTTAAAAACATGAACACAATTACCCAACAGTGGCACGTGCCCTTACAGTCAGAAATAAAATAGTACTGCAGTACGATATATGCATCTTAGACAAGTAGTCAGTCCCTGGAAATTATGTCTCCAGCATGGAGCGAGATCTGTACTGATAGGTACCATATAAATGCATATGAGACAATAAATAGTTACAAAGGGAGAGGATGCTGAATAATTAATCCACCCACCTCTCCAGGAACGTTCTTTATAAATCTGTCCCAGGCATTCATTTGTTTTTTATGGAAGCAAATATTTAAAAGCAAAGAATAAGTAATGCCCAGGAAGGAGACAAAAAGAAAACAATCAATGGGGTGAGGGTGGTAGCAGATTATAGGTGGTGAGGGCTCCAAGATGGCTGCATCATCGACTGACGGTATTTGCTAAGGAGGCGCTGAGGGTCAGGCCGGAGTTGTTCACTGTGCAGTCTTGGTTTGAGGTCAGATCTAAGTATAGCCATTTGTGCTGGGTTAATTGCCATAGGCTTCTTATTAGGCCCAAGCCTGTGTGTAGTTGGAGAAGGAAAAACTCACAAGGACAGATTTAGAAAGTTCTAGAACCCACCTGCCTTCCCCTGATACAGATGGGACTCTAAGAATCACAGGATAAGAAAAGGATTTAATATGGTCCAGTTGGTTCAATTATATTTCAATATATCTGATTTTTTTATAAAAAGGAATTTGAATATTTACATTAAATGGTATCTAGTCTATAATCCTAAGCAATATTTCTTGAAATTCCCTTTTCTCTCCCCTCTGATGTTCTTCCTTCTCCCAGCTACACAAGAGCTGCTCATGCTGTAAAGCATAAGAGGGCTCTCCAGGGGAACCCTCCTTTGGGACTTTTCTGGCTATCTTTCCTGGCTCTCTTTCCCTTACTTATCCCCAACTTATTTTTATTATGAAGAACAATTGAGGATCTCTGGCTTCTTTTCCAATCTTCTTTCACTTTACTGTCCCTTACCTGACCTTTTCATGACAAAGAAAAGACAAGACATCACCTTGCCTCCCTCCTGCCTCACTTCCTATTTCTCTACCACATTAAAAAAGCCTGGGTACCTGCTTGGTTACAGCAGGTTTGTACCAGAATGGAGAGGCTGGGTAGCGAAAAGGCCAGTGCTCCTACTAATCTAAAAAATGCCTTTGTGTGAGTTAGAAAATGATGCTCCATCTGAGTAGATGAATTTGAAAAATACTTCCCACTGGGCAGATCCAGACTTGTAAGCACTGGATTTGGGGAATAGATGACATTAACGTCTGAAGTAAAAGACGCTTCCTCTCTCTGGGTAGAGACAGAGACTGCACCAGGGTGCATGGCTTGGGGAGCAGAGCATGGCTGGATTTAAGCTCCCACTCACTCCTTCATCAAGAGCCTTTGTTCAGTGCACAAACTAAACAACGGACCATAGACACCCTGGAACAAAAGTTTTGATGGCAGGCAAAACGAAATATTCTTGAGAAGAGAGGAAGGTTGAGAAAATCACTGGACAGTGAATCTTTTCCCCTTGTCTATTTTTATTTTCATTTTGCTTAAAATGAGTTTATGCATTCAACCATTGAGAGCTGTTTAAATTGATTCCAGTTTTTGCTGTTGAAATGATACTGCAACAAGTGTTTCTGCATTTATCCCTTAAAAAATGTGTTCAACAAAGGTTTTTAGGGTAAATACTTAATAGTGGCATTGTTTGGTCATTTTGGGGTCATATTCAACTTTTCTAGGCATTTCCAGACTATTTACAAAGTGAGTATACCAATTTTCTTTTCCACCAGTAATGTATAAGAGTTCCTTCATATTCTCATCAATTCTTTAATCAATTTCTTAATTCTTGTCAATCTGGTGGTTATGAAGTTGCAGCTCACTGTGTTCTTTCTTGAGTAATAAACTTTATTTTTTTTAGAGTGGTTTTAGGCTCACAGCAAAATTGGGTGACAAGTAGAAGAGTTCCTGTATACTCCCTACTCCCATACATGCACAGCTTGCCCCAGTATCAACATCCTGCACCAGAATGATGCATTTGTAATAACTGATGAATGTACAATGACACATCACTATCACCCAGAGTCCATAGTTTACACTAGGGTTCACTCCTGATACATTTTATGTGTTCTGACAAATAAATCATGGCATATATCTACTATTGTAGTAGCATACAGAACTGTTTTGCTGTCCTACAAATCCTTTGTGCTCCACCTAGTCATCCCTTCCTTCCCCCAACCCCTGGAAACCACCAATCTTTTTACTTTTCCCATAGTTTTCCTTTTTTCCATAATGTTATATGGTTGGAACCAAGATTGGCTTTTTTCATTAAGTAATATGCATTTATGGTTCTTCCATGCCTTCTACTGGCTTGGTAGTTCATTTCTTTCTAGTGTTGCATAAAATTCTACTACCAGGATGCACCACTGTTTATTTATCCATTAGCTCACCAAAGGATGTCTTAGTGGCCTATGAGTTTTGTCAATTATGAATAAAGCCGCTGTAAACATCCACATGCAGGTTTTTGTGTGATCACAAATTTTTGGTTCTCTTGGGTAAATTCCAAGGAGCATGACTGATGGATCTTATGGTAAGGGTCTGTTAGTTTTGTAAGAAACTGCCAAACTGTCTTCCAAAGTGGCTGTAATGTTTTGCACAGTCCCATAAAGCACTGATGAGAGTTCCTGTTTCTTCACATTCTCACGTGCATTTTGTGTTGTCAAGTGTCTTGAATATGGGCTCTCCTATGAATACTGTAGTGATGTCTCATCATTGTTTTAATTTGCAATTCCCTAATGACATATGTGGAGCATTTTTTCATATCCTTACTTGCCATCTGTATATCTTCTTTGGTGAAACATCTGTTCAGGTCTTCTGCTCATTTTTGAATCAGATTTTTTATTTCCTTATTATTGAGTTTTAAGAGTCCTTTGTATGCTTTGGATAACAGTCCTTTATCAGACATATATATATATATATATATATATATATATATTTGCAAATATTTTTTCCCAGTCTGTGGCTTGTTTTCTCATTCTCTTAAAGTTGCCTTTTACAGGGCAGATGTTTTAAATTTTAATGAATTCCATCTTCTCAATTATTTCTTTCATGGATTGTGACTTTGGTGTTAGGTCTAGAAAGTCATTGCTGTACCACAGATCCTCTCAATTTTATTCCATGTTATCTTCTAGGAGTTTTATAGTTTCATATCTTACATTTAGATCTATGATCCATTTTGAGTTAATTATTGCAGTGCTACAACGTACAAATAGTGCTAGAGCAACTGGCCATCCACATATTTTTAAAAAATGTGGATGGCCAGTTGCTCTAGCACTATTTGTTGAAAAAACTGTCTTTGCTCCGCTGTATTGCCTCTGCTCCTTTGTCAAAGATCAGTTGACTCTATTATGTGGGTCTATTTCTGAGCTCTCTATTCTGTTCCATTGATCTACTTGTCTATTTGTGTAAAAAAGGCACAATACCACAGTGTCTTTATTATCATGGTTTTATAATAACTCTTGAATCAGGTTGTGTCAGTCTTCCAACTATTTTCTCCTTCTTCAGAATTGAATTGACTATTCTGGGTCTTTGCCTCTCTCTATGAACTTTAAAATCACTTTGTTGATATCCATAAAATGACTTGTTAATAATTGCCAATAACCAATAATTTTGGCTGGGATTACATTTAATCTATAGATCAAATTGGAAAGAACTGATACCCTGACAATACCAAGATGTCCTCTCTATAAACATGGAATACTCTTCATTTATTTGGAACTTCTTTGATTTCTTTCATCAGAGATTTGTAGATTTCTTCATATAGATCTTGTACACATGTTATTTAACTTGTACTTATTTAGATTATAAGTATTTTCATTTTGGGAGGTGTCAATGTAAATGACAGTGTGTTTTAAATTTCATATTCCACTTGTTAATTGCTGGTATATAGGAAACAGATTGACTTTTGTATATTAACCTTATCCTGCAACCTCACTGTAATAGCTTATTAATTCCATGAAGTTTTTCTTGTTGTTGATTATTTTGGATTTTCTATAAACAAAAACAGCTTTATTTTTTCCTTCCCTATATATATACCTTTTATTTCCTTTTCTTGTCTTATTGCATTACTTAGGACTTCCAATATGATGCTGAAAAGGAGTGGTGAAAGGGGACATCCTTGCCTTGTTCCTTAGTAGGAAAGCTTCTAGTTTCTCACCATTAAGTATGATGTTAGCTGGAGGATTTTTCAAGCTGTTCTTTATCAAGGTGAGAAAGTTCCTCTCTATTCCTTGTTTATTGAGAGTTTTAATCACAACTGGGGGTTAGATTTTGTCAAATCCTTTTACCACATCTATTTGTACAATGATATGATTTTTCTTCTTTAGCCTGTTGATGTGATGGATTACATTAACTGATTTTCAGAGATTGGACCAGCCTTGCATACCTGGGATAAATCTCACTTGGTCATGGTTTGTAATTCTTTTTATACGTTGTTGTATTCAATTTGCAAATACTTTGTTGAGAATTTTTGCATCTATGTTCATGAGATATATTAGTCTGCAGTTTTCTTTTCTGATAATGTCTTTGTCTGGTTTTGGTATTAGGGTAATATTGGTCTCATAGAATGAGTTAGGAAATATTTCCTTTGCTCCTATCTTCTAAAAGAGGTTGCAGAGAATTTATAATATTTTTTTCCTTAAATCTTTGTTAGAATTTACCAATCAGCCTATCTGGGTCTGGAGCTTTCTGTTTTGAAAGGATGTTATTGATTCGTTTTCTCAAATAGACATAGGGCTATTAAGATGATCTATTTCTTCTTGTGTAAATTTTGACAGATTATTTATTTTAAAGAATTGATTCATTTCATCTAAGTTATCAAGCTTGTGGGCATAGTGGTGTTTATAACATGCCTTTATTATTGTTTTGATGTCTGTGTGATCTGTAGTTAGTTCAGAGTATTTTTTTTTAAATTTCTTAAGATTTCTTTTTTGACCTACATTATTTAGGAGTGTTGTTTAATCTCCAAGTATTTTGGGATTTTCCTGCTATCTCTTTGTTATTGATTTCTGGTTTGATTCCATTGTGCTTTGAGAGCAGACATGATATGATTTCTATTCTTTTACTTTTGTTATGTTTGATGACCCAGAATGTGGTCTATCTTGGTGAATGTCCCATGTGGGTTTGAGAAAAATATGTAATTCGCTCTTGTTGTATAAGTAGCCTATAGATGTCAATTACATCCAGTTGATTGATAGTGTCATTGAGTTCAACTATGCGTTTACTGACTTTCTACCTGCTGGATATGTCCATTTCTGGTAGAGGGGTGTTAAAGGCTCCAATTGTAACAGTTGGCTCATGTATTCCTCCTTGCATTTATATCACGTTTTGTCTTCTGTATTTTGACACTCTGTTGTTAGGTGCATACACATTAAAGATTGTTATGTTTTCCTGGAGTATTGACACCTTTGTTATTATGTAATATCCACTTTATCCCTAACAATGTTCCTTGCTCTGAAGTCTGCTCTGTCTGAAATCAATCTTGCTGCTCTTTCTTCTGGTTTGTTAGCATAGTTTTTAAATGTTTAAACCCAGTTTAAACCCTGTTCCCCATTTAAAGCCTGACTGAGGTGGATTTGTGACCCACCTCAGACAGGCTTTAAAGTGACGAATCCTGGTAATCATAAGAGTTCTTTCTAACATAACTACAGACCTGACACAGAGCCTGAGGTCGAGTAGGTGTGTGGTGAATATTTGCAGAAAGAATGGAACCTCCCCCTCTTCTGTAGCAAAATCTCTGCCTTCCTCTTATAAAGACTCTTGTGATGACATTGAGGGCACACCTGGATAATCTAGGATAATGTCTCCCCATCTTAAGAGCCCGAATTTAATCCCATCTGCAAAGTCCCTTTGTTATCTAAGGGAACATTCACAGGTTCGATTGTGAGGGCGATTATTCAGTCTACGACAACTGGATTCATCACTTCTTATCTGGGTGAATCATTTCACCTCTTAGAGCCTCAGTTTCCTCCAGTGTAAAATGGAGATAATAATCCCAACTGCAAAAGGGCAGTGGCTTTAAAGATTGCATGGGACCATGTGAGCAAGTTTCATTGCATTATGTGGAATACTGATTTTAATCATTGTGCTGCAATTCGACTCTCCCAGGTTTACCCTTAGCCCTCAGCCCTCCCTAGCTGGGTTTGATGCAGACACAAGCAGTTTTCACAGGGGCACAAGTTTAAAAAATAGGGGGCAGGGTGGGAGCAGTGCTTGAAGTGAATCTCCTTCCAGATTCCCCACATCTGTCCTTTACTCCTGGCTATGGAGCACAGGAGCCCTTGCCTGTGGGTCTGAGGCTTCGCTTTGGCGATGATAACGTTTGGAAAGCGGAACTGGAGGCTGATGGAGACATCGTGCTGCCCCCACAGTTGCTCTGTGAACTTGGACCCTCTAATGGCTGTGCACTGGGAGAGGGCCCAATCCGTCGGCTTCCACAGCCACTGGGCAGCTGTCGCACTGGAGACAATAAATGTGAAGCTCCTGGCTGGCACTGAATGCACACAGTCGTTGCTCACTACATGCCAGCCCCCTCTCCTTTGCATTCCAGGCCCCCCTGCTTCTGATGGGCAGCTGCTGGCTCTCGGTGCCCCTTCCCTCCTTAGGTCTAGAGAGCCAAAACGGGAGCTGAGAAGGACAATCGCCAGGGTTCAAGTGCAGCTGTCACCCAGCCACTGAGCAACGGGGCAACTGCCTAGCTGCCTGGTCCTGTGCTCCCTCCCATACCTGATCTTACCTCCCCTTTGCCGGGGGTTGCTGCATGGCTCCCCGCATGGCATGCCAGGTGGGAATTGCTCAGCAAACACTGGCTACTGATATGAATCTTCTTGCCCTCCCCTTCTCAGGGGTATTTGAACTTGAACGGGGAGGCAGAAGACCCTGGTGGAGAGAGGACAGCTGGAGGAGGAGCCCTGCAGGCCAGGGGCAGGGTGGAGCCATACAAGACTGGGGATCTGTGTGACTCAATGGGATGCTGGGGGTTTCCAGCCCCAGACTTAATTTCTTAAAGCTGGAGTTTGAGGACAACTATTCCTTCATTCCACAGTCACAGTGGATCCGGAACCCTGGGAACACACCCTCAACCACTAGGAGAAGGCATTTGCAAGCCATCTAGGTGCACCTGTTCCTAAGGCGTCCTGGGAACAGTAATTTGTATGTCCCTGGCATGTCCCATTCCCTTAAAATCCAGAGAATATGAATTTGCATGGCACTCTTCCCATCTCCCTTTGAGCTAAGAGAGGGCTCTTGTCCAGGCTCTGGTTTGCTCTAGGCTCCCAGGCCTGGAACCACAGAGAAGGTGAAGAGGCAGCACCAAGGAGGCAGGTGGTCCCAGCGTGTCCCCAGCACCAGTGAGCCGGAGAGAGCCCCGGCTCACACACAGGTGGATGCTCCACGTGCTGCCCTAGCAGATGCCCAAGACCCTTTGACATTTCAGTGCCAGAAATCAAATGTCGCTTCAGAAGCCTGGCCCTACAAAGATGTCACAATCCAACCTCTCACACGCACAGGTAATTGGAGTCTAAACCTGTTTCCCACTGGCTGAAACCTTGATGTGAGGTGATGGGTGAGAGAAAGGTGATGGGAAGGGTGACAGAGCTGGGGGTAAGTGATGTGGCTGGTGGGATGCCATGAGTTTGGAAACGGCCGAGGCTGCATGCCACGGAGGACGAGGGCCTTCCGAGCATCCAGGCAGGACTAGTGAGGTCCCAGGAAGCTCCCTGCACTCCTCCATCCCATGCCAGTAGGTCTCAGCCATTGGAAGCTGCCAGGAGCAGCTCTTTGAAGCCAATGTTGTAGATCATGGGAGATGCCTCCCTTGGAGCAGGCAGCCCAGTGCAAGCTACATGCACAGACAATGGAGCCGGGTCCTGGCCAGGTGGTACCTGGAAGCCGTCACCCCTTTACCTCCCCCAACCAAGGCTAGGGCCCTTTCCAGACCCAGAGAAGCCTCCTTGGGGGCAGAAATCCACGCATGAAAGTCAACCCCAGCAGAGGGTTGAGATGCAATGAATCAATCGTGTCTTACTGTGGCGGCTTTTGCTCCCAAACTGCCAAGTGTGTCATCACACAGCCCTCCCGACTGCTGGAGCATGACTTACCTGCAAGAGAAAACACAGATGGGGATGACAGCCACCTTCCCCTGGGATCGGCATGGTCTCTGGGACTGGGCCTGAGCAGCCCCTCATGCTGAAGGAGAGGCAGGCTCTGAAAGGGCTTCCCTAATCAGAGCAGAGCCATGCAGGGCTGCTGCGAGACTCTTCATGCCTTGACCTTCACCAAGTCAATAGCCTGGGAGAAATGCAATGAGGCACAAAGGGGGAATCTGGAAAGAGGCTCTTCCCAGGGACCCAGAGTGACAGGGAAGCCATGCCCATAAGCCAGTGGGCAGAGGGTCCCAAAGTGCCATGAGCAGCCAGGTGCATTTAGTGGCACTAAGAGATGTTGCTTTCTGTGTTGAGAGATGGGGACCGCCTCTGCTTGAATCTTTTCCTTGGGGAAGGAAACAGCAGCAGCCAAAACATATTCTTTTTACTTAGCAACCAGGGAATTTGTGATTCGTTGGATTTTTTAATCCTCTGCATAACTGCAAGCCAAAAGGAATTAGCAACTCTGGGGTGGGGTTTTGGTTCCTCTTTAAGCAATGATGCTTCCCCCTGCCCATTCCCTGTGCATCAGAAGGAAGCAGAGGCGTCGGTTCTATTTATCCCATGCCAAGCCTGCCTTCTGCGAGGTGTCTCCCTTGCAGGATGTTTCCAAGATTTACAGTTTTCCAGACTAGGAGGCGTGTTGGGGACTCGGGCAAGGGCTGAGGATTTTAAATACCAACACTTCTCCCTGAATATACATGAACATGCCTGGCACACACGGAGAGACTTTAGTAAACATGGCTTATCCGCCCCTCCTTATGCTCCCTCCTGGCTGAGTGTACATCCCCAGTGCGTGCATGGAGTGATGGATGCTGTTCTGTGGTCAAAAGCCTGATGTACCAGTCAAACAAATCTCACTGCAAAATTTTTCCTCGAAATGCTTTATTTCGACCCAACTCTAGACATTGGCCTATATAATTTGGGACCACCATCATCCGTGGCACACAGCTCAAACCAAAGGCCAGTATTCACCTGGGATTCAAGACGGCAGCTCCAGGTGCAAGCTCACGAGATGTAATTAGGATTTTGCAGGCCCTGCTGATGTCTTTCTAGCATGGGGCTGGGTTGGACAGGTTTCTTCCCTGCGTGCCTACTCACAGTGTTGATATGCTAATATACATTGTGACTCTCTAGTGCCCACCACTTCCTGGCCACGGGACCGCTGACCCTGTCTCAGGAGATGAGACAATATTCATCTGGTTCTCACATCAGCTCCTTGGGAGTCACCGTTGGGCCTCCCTGCTCCCCAGCTCTGTGGCAAATCTGTCACCAAGTCCTGTTGATTCTACTTCCTAAGTCTCTCTGGAAGCCACTGCCACTCTCACAGAGCAGGCTGTTGTCACCTATGGGACTGAGGGGTGGTGCTCCAGCAACCCTCTTGTGCTATGAAGTGGCAGCCATGGGGTGATATTGGCAGAACAGGAAGACAGAAGGAGCCCAGGTTCTTCCTGATTCTTGAAGCTGCAGTGCCAGCCCTGTACCCACCTCCTCTTGCCTTCTTTTATGTGTGAGCAAAATAAACTTCTTTGTGGTGCAAAACAATGCTTTTGTCTGGGGGAGCGGGTTGATCATACACACCGGAACCGCATCCTGCTGAGTCACTGAATCAGAGTGGGGATCTGACCTGTGAGCAGGGCTACACCTGGCAGCACAATCATGACTTTTTCAATTACAGAGTGATGGGGGCGGGGCAGATAGGAGAAGAGGAACATTCCAAGGGCCATGGAGAAGTGAGAGAGAAGTTGTCCTCGAAACCACAGGTGGTCCAGCAGTTACTGGGCATGGATATTCACCTGTATTACAAAGAACAACCTTATGAATTTGGCTCTGTAATCGTCTCCATTCTATGAAGGAGAACAGTGCATCTGGAAGGATGAAGTAACTTGCAGAGGTAACGCAGTCCTGCGGAGCCATGATCCCAACTCGGGAAGTCCTCAGAGCCGGCCCTTGCCACCGACTCCCTGGAGGCGTGTCCATTTTACTTAAATACCCAACAGATTGAGGGTTTAAATGTATTATGCCCATTTTTTGAGATGCTTGTTCTGTTCAGAGTTTGACATCCTATTTTATAAACCGGAGGTGATAGCGGAGCCGGTCTCAGGGCTGGGCATTGCGGGTATGGATGAGGTGAGGCGGGTGGACAGGGTATTTGCACTCAATAATTGCTAGGCTGCCTGTAACACTAAACAGAGTCTACTGTCAGGCTGGAGGGGAAACTAAAGATGATCTAAGCAGAAGGCATTCCGTTTATTATTATTATTACTCATCACCATCACCAGCAGTAGCGGCCAGAGAGCCTTGGGTCAGTCTCATGGGGAAGCTTGTGAAGATATAAAAGAAGGCTGCTGCAGGTGCAGCAGAGGTGTTCCACCCCAGAGGACACTGGCTTGTCCTTTTTGTGCATCTGCTCCTGCTGAGGGAGAAATGGGCTCCCAGGGTGGAGACACCGGCCTCTCCCCTTGGCCTGGGCCTCTGGGCCATCCCCAGGCTGCTGCTGCCCTCTGCTGGTCACAGCTGGAAATTACAGCCATGGCCTCAGCACAGGGATGCTGGAAGCCTGGAGATTCGGGAGAGGGGTGTCCTCCAAGGCTTCCTCTGTCGTTGTAGTGTGCGCAATGACCACATGACTTGTTAGGAGCTGAAGGAAGACACCACTTTATGTGGGGGCCTGGTTGCCCCCAAGAACAATGCATCACACAGGGTTGCCTTGGATGCTTGTCCCGGGGTGGAGAGGAGGAGGGAGGTCTAATAGAGAGCACGGTGAGGACAACTTCATTACTGCCTTTAAGTGACACTCCTACCCCCCTGAGAGGCATCAATTATTGCTCTAGTTTTCAGAGATTGCCACTCAGAATGGTAAAATAATTTCTTATTCCATTGCGGTCCAGACCTTAGACTGTGGGGTCAAACTGTGTGCATTTGAGACTCAGATCTTGTGTGACCTTAGGTAAGTTCCTTAACTCTCAGAGTGCACTCTTTTCACTGAGAACTGGGGATGCTGCCGGCCATACAGAGGTGACTGAGAGGACTCCATGAGCTACGATGCAGGCAGGAAGCCAGCACATGCCTGGCAGTGGGCAAAGCTGAAGACCACTGAGCAAAGGCAGCTGCTGCCCAAGAGAAACCTGGCAAGAGGTGGTGGGATTGGAAGCTGGCCTGTCTGTCTCCTCCCGCTGAGGGCAGATCTCCTTGAACAGACTGTTGAGGCACGGGCTGAGGTCAGAGGTGGGACTGTCCTTCTCTGAAATGCAAACTATAAATCCATCAATGCCAGGTCCTCCTGCAGGCATCTCAAACCTTGCTTAAAATCCAGGCCTTGGAGATCTTGGAACACTGCCCCCCACCCACCACTGCCCACACACACGCAATCCTTTTTGGGTACTTCTCTGCTTTGAGCTGAACCCAGAAGGTGGAAAATGACATATCTTTCCCCTCGAGTCCGCACACCACTTTATTTGACATTCATTTATTCAGCAAATATCGTTGCATGCCTTTTCCAGGCCCAGCACCATTCTAGGGGTAGAGAAGAAGCAGCGAACACAACAGATAGTGGACCTGGCCTCATGGCACTCACATTTATTCCAGTAGGGGAGCGAGGAAGGAAACACA
Source organism: Cacajao melanocephalus (assembly GCA_963573385.1). Classification (NCBI taxonomy): domain Eukaryota; kingdom Metazoa; phylum Chordata; class Mammalia; order Primates; family Pitheciidae; genus Cacajao; species Cacajao melanocephalus. The sequence goes on along the minus strand of CAUYLG010050225.1, from coordinate 14,735 downwards.
CAGACCAAGGCCCCGCAGAGTCTGTTATGTAGCGCAAATGTCGGGGAGGAGTAGGAGGGCAGGGAAGGAGAGGAGTGTTGCTATCCGGAAGAGGCGACCAGGAAAGTCTCACTAAAGGGAAAATGAGCCTCATGGGTGTCTGTGAGAAGAGTGCTCTAGGCAGAGGGAACAGCCTGAGCAAAGGCCCTGAGGCAGGTGCGTGGGTGCCATGTTCATGGGATGGAGCCGTCAGATACAAGGGAATGGAGCAGAGGGCCAGAGTGGGGAGCTGAGGTGTCGGTGGACGTGTTTGGAGGGTGCAGTCTGCTGCCTTTTGCTTTGAGTGAGACAGAAGGCACTGGAGGGGTTCTGTGTAGAGGGGAGACACAGCCTGACTGGTGTGTAGAGCACCCCTTTGTCTGCTGGTTGAAGAATGGACTCAAAGAGTGGGGGCTGTGGCAGAAGCAGGGAGGCCGGTGAGGAGGGGCGGGTGGTCATTTGGATGGAGTGGCGACTTCCCAGTAAGAAAGCCTGGCCAGACACTTGGGGTCTGAAGATAAGGGGGAGCAGGGGTGCGTAGAGGGTGTCAGGGGTCATGGTTCTGGGCCTGTGGGACTCTCAGGGGTCGGGGAGTGGCTGGAAAGGACGTTCCACCTTCCCCCTAGGTTCACATATGCAGGATATGCCTGGAATTGATGTTGTTGTCATAAAGATGACATTTCTTGTGGGAGGCTGCTGATTGGCTGTCTATTTTGAATGCACGCATGCTTTCATTCGGTGGACTCTGACCACCGTCCTGTTGGTGGTGGGGATAGATTGGGGGTGGGGCCACCCCAGTGTGAACATGGAGGTGGATTTGGATTCAGACAGCCTGGTTTGCAGGCCTGGCTCCACCACTTAGAAGCCTTGACCTTGGGGAGGTCATTTCATACCCCTAAGCTTCTGCTTATCCATCTGCAAAGTGGGAATTATAAGACCAGCATTTATTGAGTAGTCAGTAATGTGGGTAGAGCATTTTGTATGTAGGAGGTGTTTACAGTAGGTGCTCGGTAAATAAATGCTTGCTTTCACCTCATTTCTGGCCCCACCTTGTGCCGCCTAAAAGCTGGTTTCTATGCTAGTTTCGACACTGGCTTGCTGTGTGATCTTGGGGGCACTGTTTGTCTTTTGAGTCCATCCCTTTTCTAAGAAATGGGGATAAGTCCAGGATGGAAAATACCTGCTCAGACAGCTCGGATCAGGAAGTGCGGCCGTGTCATATTGATTGAGCCATTGATGAGATCTCTGTATGCAGTAGGTGCTCAATCAATATTCTCCTTGAGGATGAATCACTGCTGCTAGCATGCGGGGGCAGGCCCGGGACAGTCCCTCCTGGTTCCTAGCCCTCTGTGGCCATCCCCCTGCGGTAGAGCATTGGCCTTCAGAGCTGCTGGCCCACCACCCTCTGCCATCTGCCTCCACTGTCCCTGTGTGTCCTTCTGCCCCCTCAGGGCTCAGCCTTGCTCTGCTCTTCCCTGTCAATGCTCACTCCCCTGGTGAACCTGTCTAGCATCACGGCTTTAAACGCTGTCTCTATGTCGATGACGCCACAGTTCACGTCTCTGGCTAGGCTCTCCCCCCAACTCCAGACTCCAATTTCCAGCTGCCTTCCTGACATTTCCACTTCATTGTCTAATAGAAAAAACTCTCAGAATTAATAAAATGAGACTCCTGGTATTTTCCCCCTAATTTCCCTGTTTTCCCCAGGCAGGTGTCGAGGGAGTTTTCAAAGTCATATCTGAGTCACATCTGGGAGAACCTGCCTCTCTCACACCCATATCCAGCCCACCAGTGAGTCCTGTTGGCTCGACCCTCAAAATATACCCAGGGCCTGGCCACTGCCTGCCACCGCCACCTGAACCCCCTGCCTGTGTCCGGGCCCAGGCAGCCCCTGCCTGGCTTCCTGCCTGGCCTCTCTGCCTGCCATGGTCTAGCCCATCCGCGTGGCCCAGCAGCCCTTTTGTGCATCCAAGCCAGATCACTGTCTCCTTTTGCTCCATACCCCCCATAGCTTGCAATTTCCCTTCAGAATAAAAACAGAGCCTTGCAAAGATACTTGGCTGCAGACAAAACCTGGAACAAGACAGAAACTGAGCCTACCCCCTTGGACCTTACAGAGTGCAGGGACACTGATACCAAAGAAGTAAACAGCAGCGTGCACAGTTTCAGATTGTGACAGTTCAGTGATGACCGTGCTGACTTGGGTGGAGAGCTACCTTGGACAGGGGAGTCAGTGAAGGCCTCTCTGAGGGGGTAATATTTAAGATAACAAAGAACTGAAAGAGAATCTTAAAACATCTGCTTTAAAAAGTTTTCTTGTCTACATGCAGTGGCTCATGCCTGTAATTCCAGCCCTTTGGGAGGCCAAAGAGGGCAGATCACTTGAGGGTAGGAGTTCGAGACCAGCCTTGCCAACCTGGTGAAACCCAGTCTCTATTAAAAATACAAGAATTAGTGGGTGTGGTGGCTTACATCTGTAATTCCAGCTACTCAGGAGGCTGAGGCACAAGAATTGCCTGAGCCCAGGAGGCGGAGGTTGTAGTGAGCGGAGATCGTACCACTGCACTCCAGCCTGGCTGACAGAGTGAGTCTCTGTCTCAAAAATAAATAAATAAATAAATAATAAATAAAAGGTTTTCTTGTTGCATTTCTATATGGAAGCAAGAGAAGCCCAGAGAGGTGAAGTGACCTGCCTAAGTCCACACAGCATATTACTTACAGAGCTGGAATTCCAGGCAGGCCTCTTGACAATCTAGTTTGTGATTTAAGGGTTGCCAGCCTGGAGCTACAATCCCTAACAGCGATGCTTGGGAATGCTATGAGCTATTAATCTCCTCTTACATGGAAAAAAAATTGCAAAATGCATCCATTATATTAATCATGACCTTTCTCTTTTTGGCTTTCAGGACACACCTTTCTGGTCTTCCTCTTACTTCACTGGTTTCCCATCCTGGTCTTTGTTGGTCCATCCTAACCTGCCAACCTCTCACCATTGGAGAGCCTGGGGCTCGGGACTTAATGCTCTTTTCTTCCCTCTTTACACACACACACTCCCTAAAAGCTCATGTAGTTTTGTGGATTTCCGTGCCAATGACTTGAAAATTCTATCTTCTGCCAGGATCTCTCTTTTGAACACCAGCATCAAACATCCAGTTGGTACTTTGGTGCTACTCGAAGTGTGGTTCTCAGTCTGGCAGCACCAGCATCACTTGGGAAGCTGCTGGAAATGCAGAACCTTGGGCCCCATTTTGGGGCTACTGAATCAGCAACTCAGGGGTGCCAGGGTGGGAGTGGCACCCATCTGTCTGGTTTAACAAGCCCTCCAGGGGACTGAATGGATGCTAGAGTTTAGGAAGCGTTGTATTCCTTGCCATCTCCACTTGGATATCTCCCAGGCATCTCAGACTTAAGGAGTCCAAACCTAAGTTCCTGACATTTCCTCACTCTACTGGCCTTCTCCAACTAAATTAGTGGTGACTCCATCTGGACATCTGCTCCGACCAATAACCCTGCGGTCATTCTGGAGTCTCTCTTTGTCTCACCTCCACTTTGGTCTCTCAACAAATCCCACCAGTTCCATTTTCACAAGACCCGCAGAACCACACCCCTTCACCACCTGCACTGCCACCACCCTGGCCAAAGCTGCAGCACCTCCCACTGGATTCTTGCAGAAGCCTCTTGGGCACTCTTCACGCTGTGCCCTTGGCCCCGACAGTCTATCCCAGCACAGCAGCCAGAGGATTAAAATGCCATCAGCTCTTGTCTCTACCCCAAGCCTGCCAGTGGCTCCCCTTCTCGTGCAGAGTAAAAGCCGTAACCTTTACCCCAGGCACAGCCAACACCCCACCCCCACCCCACCCCCTCGCCATCTCTCTGACCTCGCCTCTCCCCTTAGCTCTCTGTCCCTGGCCTTTTTGCTCATTTTGGAAGCTTCCTGGAACACATCCAGGCACATTCCTGGCCCCCCGCACTGGCTGATTCTTCTGCCTGAAAAGCTCTCCTCCCAGACATCTGCATATCCAGTCCCCAACTTCAGGTCTTAAAACCACTTCTCAGGCTCCCTGACCATGTCAGCCACTCAATTTTTAAAATTTGCTCCTATGATCAGTTGCCCTGTTCATTTTTCTCATCTAGTGTGTTGCCCTTGTGTTTGGGAGAGTGTCCGCTCTCGCTCTCGCTGTCCCCTCCTCCCCTGACCGGCGTCCTCCTCCCACTCCGGACCTTCCCGCTCCGCCTGTCTTACCTACTCTGGACGCCAGGTGGCGCCTCACACCGCCCAAGTCCCTGGCCGCCTCCATCCTCGAGGGAGAGACCCTGAGAATGCCTGGGGGAGGCGTGATTCCCCCCAACCCCCTTCCCGCTGCTCTCCCCCTCCCCCTCCTCAAAGGAGGATGTCTTTTCGGATCCCCAAAGCGGATGGCTCCTCTGAGACCCAGGAATTCACAATTTTTCCTTGAGGAAAAGGGAGGGAAATGGCCTCTTCCAGGTTCAATCTGTCTCAAGCCCCAACCCACCCCCACGCGAGGGAACACTGTGCAGAGCTGCTGCGTGCTGGCTGCACGCTGGGTGCTTTTACATGGTTGCGCCATGGAGCCCTCAGCACGGCGTTAGCGTTCCCACTTACAGATGAAGAAACCGAGGTTCAGAGAGGCCAGGTTGCTTGCCTGAGGTTACACAGCTGGTAAGTGCAGAACTGGGATTCTAACCTGACTCAGAGTCAGAGTTCTTCCACTTATCAAATGTCCCCCCACTGGGCAGAGAATGGCCCCCGAGAGAGAGAAGGCACAACAGGAGGCCGACCCATCTTTGGGCATCACATTTTAGGAATGGAGGAAGGGAGCTGATACTGGTTTGTGCCAGCCTCTTTTATTTACAGCCCATATCTCTGGCGGTAAGGATGTGCAAACGGCCCAGAGAGGTTGTGGCGCTTGCCCAGGGCCACGCAGCAGAGCTGCGTTGTTCCTCCTCATCTCCCACTTCTGTGGGTTCACCCTGGGATGGGGAGGTCGAGCGCTCTGCAGCCCCTGCCAAAGGAAGCTGCTTCTCTTTAAAGGATTCTTCAAAAGCCTTGCAAGGAAGCGCCAAGGGGCGGCGGTGAAGCCTGGAGGGGAATCTTTTAGGGGAAAAAAGATACAAGGTTTGAGGCGAGAATCCTAATTACAGAAGGACTAATAGCCTGGAAATCCGTGTGGCGTTGGTGGAACAGGGCTTGATTCCAGGGCACCTAGTGATTTCCGAGGCTTTCCCTTGTCTGCTTGCCTGGGTATTCATTTTTCCTCACCTCTTGGAGGCAGAAGCAAAGGCTCCGAGACCCTTGATTCAGATGTGTTTTTCTGCTCCCCAACCCCAGCTGAGCCTGGCCTGGGACTGGGGAGGAGGGCAGAGGACAGGCATGAAGGTCCTCTGCGGCCGGGGTGGGCTTGGAGCTGAGCAGCCTCAAGCATGGGCCCCATTAGCCCTCCTGTCTGTGGCAAATTGTCCTGGATGCCCAAGGTGGCCAGAAAGGGGAGGTCTACCCATGACCAGTTGGGAATGTCCCTGTGGGGGGTGGGCTTTGGACCTATGGCTTGCTGTCACCAAGGCAGCTGCCTTTACTGAGCTGCGTGTGCAGATACCACCCGGGGCTGTTGTCAGTGCTACTCTTATCTCTGGTCAGGGCTAGCCCAGGTCTCTAGTAGGGGCAGCAGGTGGCCTTGGGGAGCCCAGAGGCCCCTGGGGGAGAAGCCCTAGGGCACCTGGCAGTCTCAGCTCCAGTGGGCAGCATCTAGAGGGGAGGAGATTTGAGGGGTTGTGCCCCCATTACAGAGAGCCTATCCTGGCCTCCGTTCCTGATGAGAAATGACAAATACATAAACCAGCAGTCTGTTTACCCCAGAAGACAGCTTCCCTTCTGTGCGAGGAGACAATCCTGTGTGTTTGTAAAATTCCATCCGGGAAAGCCTCTGCGTTTCTTTGGCCTCCTGCTTGGGTCTGGAGCTGCTTTCGAAAAGCCTTTGGAATGGAGAATGGCAGAGACCAGTCACCAAGGCTCAGAATTGCCCTCAGTCCCTGAAGCCCCTTCCTGGGTCACTGGCACCATATGTGTGGACAGCAGCTGCACCCTCAGCCTTTCCTGAGCCCCTTCTATGTGCCAGGCACAGTGCTTGGGCTCTCACACACATTCTTTGCTTTCCTGCCCACAGCTGCCCTGGGAGGTAGGAATTCTAACGCCCGTTTCACAGATGATGTAACTGCCTATCTAGGGGGCTGGGTGGCTAGGACAACAGCCCCTGCACCCTGGAAGTACTCTCTCTTGTACCAGGCAATTTTGCAGCCATTGTTTTGTGGAGCTGAGTGATTGTTCCCATTCATAGAGGGTGGAACTAACGCTCGGAAAAGGAAGTAATCTGGCTGGAGTCACCTGACCAAGTTCACACACTGAGTCATCGGCTATCTGTACTCAAGCCTCGTGCACTTATTCCTAACCCTGCATTCCCTCCACTACCCCATGCTGACAGCTGTTATCAGTTGCTTATGCCCTGGTGTGACAGGGGAAGGTGGTAGCTTTGGAGATGCTCTTATCTGCACCCTGCACTCATCAGAAAGTCTCCCTCTGAGCCTCATTTTCTGGACCTGGAAGATGGGGGTGATGCTATACTCTGGAATTAGACTTTCAAGACACAGTCATGCAATATGTTTCTTTTCTCCTATCCCTCCCCACCAGGCATTTCTCTGTAGATTGAGAGGCTGTGCTTGCTCCCCTAGGGTACAATTATTTCCCAGCAAATTCCCCCGCCCCTGGTCTTGATGTTCTCACTGTGCTGTGCCCATTGGCACCCTCTGCCTAGAGTACCCTTCCTCTTTTCCTGGATCCTCTCTCTCCTTTGTTTTGAAACATACAGGGGTGCCAAGTTAGGCAGTAAGGCCCTTTCATCTGCCCTCCCCCAAGTCCTGAGGGACCCCTCTGGGATCCAGTGACAACAACACATTTGACCCCCTACTCATCTGTACATCCTAGCCCAAATGTTGCCTTTTTGGAGAGTCTTCTCTGGTTCCCTGGCCCATCCTGAGTGGAGGTCACTGAAGCCATAACACTGAGTTCATTGTTCTCGTTCACTGGCACATAGTAGGAAAAATCAATACATGTTGCTGAAGTTGGAGCATTCAGCACATTGAATCATCGGTGCTGTCCCCTTGGCTGCCTAATGCATTCATCCATCCATCCATCATCCATCCATTTATCCATCCATCCACCCATCCATCCATCCATCATCCATCCATTTATCCATCCATCCATCCATCCATCATCCATCCATTTATCCATCCATCCACCCATCCATCCATCCATCCATCCACCCATCCATCCATCATCCATCCATTTATCCATCCATCCACCCATCCATCCATCCATCCATTTATCCATCATCCATCCATTTATCCATCCATCTACACACCCACCCACCCACCCATTTGTCCATCCATCCATCCATCCATCCATCCATTTATTCACTAAGTAAATATGGATTGAGTCTTACAACATATCAGGTCCAGTCTCTAGCCTCTTTTTACCACATGGTGGGCAAGGGCTGTGCCTAGATCTTCTCTGTATCCCTTGAGTTGGCATCTGGCCCCTCACAATGGTTAGGGACTGTTTACCTAATAGTCACTTGGGACTCAGTCCTGCTCTTTGCTGGAGGAACCTAGCTACCCCTGGCCCCCACTCCCTGCCCACCCCCTCACCCAGGCCAAGCCTGGTGCGGGGAGCCGGAACAGGCACTGTTTTCAACTGTTCGCACTTGCCTGCCTCAGCCCCAGCCCCATCAAGAGGAACAGGTCCAAGTCCCTGCCTTAGGATGGGCTAGATAGGGTGGGGTTCATTTCCTTTCACAAAATTCATGTTTCTCGGGAATCTGGCCTTTTGGTTACCCTTTTTCAGGTTCAGAATTAATTCATTTCACTCATATGTCTGGGTGTGCATTTGGTGTCCTTACTAAATGCTGCGTGCTGGGGATGTGGTAGGGATGGTTGCTAGTGCTGGGGATGTGGAGGTGAAGGTAGCCCAGAGAAGAGGGCATTGGGGCCAGGCCTAAATGCTGATGCCACCCTGCAGGGGGCGGGGGCAGGCTTTCTAGGGAGGGACCATCAAAGGTCCAAGATGGGACACAGCTTAACCTAACTAGCACTTGGAGAAAGGCCAGTGTGCTAGGCTGGGGTGGGAAGAGTGTGGGGGACTCAGGCATCCCAGCTGGCACCTCTGCCCTGTCCTCCCCGCTCCTGCAGACCTTGGGCCCAGGGCTGGCTGGTTGCTGACCAACTCTGTTGGGGCTTGGCTGTCCAGGACCCCTCTAAGGGTGGAGCAGGTCCTGTGGGAGAAGTCCCTTGGCCTGCTGAGTTGCTGTCTTAGCCTGTCTGATCATTTACTCTTTCCTTCTGACCTTGACATAGGACCTTGGCCAGGAGGTCCCTGTATGAATAATGCCCCTGCCTGTGGCTCACCTTGTGGGAATCCCCAGTCTCCACCTGCACCCCATCCCTTAGAGTCCCCTCCATCTGTGTCTGGTGAGATTGAGCGTCTGTCTCCCAGAGCGGTGAGCTTAGGCAGCTGGGCTAGCATGAGATCGATGTGTATGTCAGGGGTGAAGGAGGGAACAGATGTTTTCTGAACAGCAAATCCATAGATGTGTGAGGTGGGAGTGGAGGGCGGGAGGACAGAATGATTTTGCATTTCAGAGTCGGCCTGCAGCATGATAGATGGAGGGGCTCAGGGGGGTTGGCGAGGCACAGGGTGGCCTTGTGGCTGGAGCTGACCTCAGTGCCACAGAGCGCAGGCCTGGATGGAGGAAAGGAGATTTGCTGTCTGACCCTCATGCACAGGCAAAGCTGCCCTCAGGGGGCTGGGGGGCCGGGGGCCAAACCTGCAACCCTCAGAAGCTCCAAACATGAACCCCGCAAATTAACCTTGAGCTCCCCTCGAGGGGAGCAGCTCCTCTGCCAGAAGCGCGTGTGCTGCCGTGATGTGTGTCAATAGTCATATATTTACGGGCATCTTCACAGGACAGACAGGCCTGCAGTGAGATCATTCAATCACGCCTTCAGAGCCCAGACCCCAGGCATGGCAAGTACCCCGTGCTGCTGATGATGACGGTGCCAAGGCCGACTTCTGGATCACATATTTTACTAAAATATTTTCCCCAAACCAGTGTTCCTAGCAGATTCCTTTCTGGGGATTGTAGGGGGCAATATGATTATGGCTGGAAAAACACACACACACACACACACACATGCACACATGCACACACATGCACACACGCACACACATGCACACACGCACACACATGCACACACACGCACACACACGCACACACACACACACGCACACACGCACACACACACCCTTTGGAGTCAGAGAGATGAAAGTTAAAATGATGACTTTAACAATTATTGTTGTGTGATTCTGAGAATCTTCACCACTCTGAGCCTCAGTTTCTCCAGTTGTCATAATGGCCAAGATTCACTGTGAGTGTGGGCTGTTGTGGGATGAGGCGCCCGTGATTTCTATAAAGCAAGTCAGGCTGGGGGTAGCCCTTGGAGGTGGTTCGCCTGACCTTTGATGATGGAGATGGTTGTGTGTGCCTGGGAGAAGAGCTGAGAGGAGCTGGCCCCTGGCTGTGATTAATAGACTGCTTGGGAAGTTGCTAGGCCCAATCGTTCCCATGTCCAGGCCACATGCCACCTTGGAGACCTCCTTGGCTGCATTCTCATCTCCTAATGCCATCTCTGTCACGTCATCTCTGAATTTCCAGAGGCAGGAATTCCCCACGTGCTTCTCTGAAAAGTGGGAACAGGAGGAAGGAAGAGGGGTCCAGGCCTCCAGTCCTGACACCTATGAGATTAGCTCAGTCCTGGCGCTGGGGGATGAAGTCTTTTAGTTAAAAGCTTTGACATTTACTAGAGAGAGAGGTCACCTGACATTCTCATGCTGCTGATACTTGTTTTGATTCCTGGAGCTTTGGGATCAAGGGGAGCCCAAGCTCCTCTCTTCTTCAGCCCCATCCCTGGGAGTAGGAGGAGTAGCACAGTCTGGGCCTTGGTGGGGCTGAGAGGGTGGGAGTAGATGGGGGCTCCCATCTTGGCTCCTACAAGCCCCAGCTTTTCTATTTGTCACCCAGGGAGGGCTAAATGCCACAGTTTGGCTCAAAACAGATCTTGCAACGGCTATCTTCAAGCCAAACAAAGCTGTTGTGACCTTTGCTGGGTACCTGAGGGTCACCCATGAGCTGCCTTGGACACCCTGCTTCCATGGGGTCAGCCAAGGTCCTAAGCAGTGGCCGGTGGCCCTGGAGCCCTGTTGTTTTCCCAGGACTGGCCCTGTCCTTAGCCCCATGTCAGCGCTGCTGGGCACTGTGGGAAGCATCAGCTCTGGGATCCAGGGCAGCCAGGGACATTCTCGCCTTGGCATCGGCAGGTGTGGAGTCAGGCAAACCCAGGGTGCCGGTCCTGGTGAAGGAAGCCCTGAGGACTTGGTGCTAGATATCTCCTTGAAAGAGCTCAAGACACAGAAGGAACTCTCTCGGTTACCAAATACTTTATTTGTTTATTTTTCCTCATGTTGTTCAGGGCCAAGAACAGCTCTGTCTCAGGTCCCATTCTTTGAGAGCCACTGAATGAATGGTGAGGGGCTATGGAGAACTGCCAGAGGCCCAGCTCTTGGGTCTGACAGAAGAGCGCTCCCTGTGAAGGAAGTCCAAGACAGGAAGAGAAAAAATGTGGGGGAGGGACGCACAGTCAGAGCCACGGCCCCCACCGGGCCTCAGGGAGGACACGGATGCTGACCCCATTTAACACTGGCCACAGCTACTGCTGCAGGCACAGTCCCCTGTCCCCGTCCCTGTCTGTCTGTGTCACCTGCTCCCACGCTTGCCAGGCCTCAGGTGCCTGCTCTCAGCTCAGCCGCAAGGGAGCCTGGGAAACGAGCATCTGGGCTTCCTGAGAGGGCGCGGGTCCTGCTGTCCACCTCAGACCTAGGAGGGGGTTTTTAAATGCTGAAGTAACACACCCCAAGCCCCTCCATAAGACAAATGTCACCACACACAATTCATGTGACAGTCTCACAGCAGCACCCACTCAGACTCAGGCTGTGGACCTGGCAGCTCCAGCTTCTCCTTCCGGGGCAGCACTCAGGCAGTAAGACCTAGGGGTCAGGTCCCTGGGGCTGCAGAGTCAGCGGCCTCTTCCCCACACCTGGCCACCCTTAGAGTAATGTCCCTGCCCCTGGTCCAGCATAGTTATTAGCTGGGGATATGGAATTCCTTGTCAGTTTGAAACAGTCAGCCGAGGCCCTCCCTCCCAGTGTAGCACATCCTTCTTCCTCGTCAGTATCCAGGCGTACTGGCTGGAGCAGTGACATTTGCTCATGGTAGCATGAGAGGGGGTGGAATGCCTTCCCCACCTCCATTAGAAAGCTAGCACACTCTCATTGGAAAAGCCAAGTTACTGGAGTCTACAAGTCCTGGATTGAATTCAGCCTCAGCACCTAACAGCTGGGGAGCCTTGCACAAGTGACTGTACATTCCCGAGCTTCCGTTTCCCTGCTTGCTGAATGCAGATGCTCCTACCTAGATGAAGAGTTAGTACGAGGGTTAAAGGCAGTAGTGACTACAGCATGCTTGGCATTGGCCTGGCACACATGCAGTTGTTCTACACATCCCTCCCACTGCAAACCTTCCAGCACCATCCAAACTCCTTCTCATCGCCTGCAAGGCCCTGCAGGGTCTGGTTCCAGCCGCCTCTCCAACCTCATCCCACGCCACTCACCCCATCGCTCAGTACACTTTGGGCCTCTTTAGTTTGGCTAAGCCCAGCGAGGTTGTTCCCACTCGGGCCTCTGCCTCGCCTGCAACGTTCATCCCCCGGGTCACTGCTCAGTGGCTCTGTCTTATCGCTGCCTCACCTTGATCGTTGGGTCCAAAGCAGCTTTCTCTGCTCAGTCCCCATCCCACTTACTCTCTAAGCCTCATATTGTTGTACTGCCTTTCTAACACTTTGCACTCTGAAATCATCTTAACAGCAGGTGGAATGAGGCACCCCGCTGCCTTGGGAGTTTGACTAAAGCTTGCAACCCCGGGGACAATGGGAAGTAGCTGGGCAGCCCTATATTCTGAATAGAGCTGTTGGGTGCTTGTGAGACTTGCTGAGGGAAAGTGGGGTTGTTGTCATGACCACCACCCGGTCCCAGATATGTCGGTGAAAGCTAGAAATTTCCAAGGAGATTGGTGGAAGTACATTCAGAGGAGTACATACCACTTTGAATTGTTCTCCTTCTCTTCCATGGAGGGGTACCTCCGCAGGTCACAGCCCAACGATGGGGAGCCAGAGATGAGGATGCCCATGAGAAGGGGAGGCTGGCAGCTCACACTGCAGCCAGGGGTCCTGAGCTACAGGCTGCATAGTGCAGCCACAGGCCTGATACTTGGTGGCAGAGCTCTTGTGTTCCTGGGGCTTCGGGGTGTCTGTGAACCCAGTGACTGCAGAATCCAGGAGGCAGCCTTCAGGCAGCAACTAGAGAGAGGGTAGCTGCATATTGCACACTGCACATGTGCCCTGTGGGAGCACGAGGGTTTGTGAGTTTCCTGTGGCCACGTGGGCTCTGAAGGAGGTAAGCAGGTTTGAGGGGCTTGGGTGAGATGCCCTCCCCTCCATACCCAGAGGGCTGCTGTTGGAACGAGAGGACCAGAGCAGAAAGAGGCTCTGAATGTGGTGACTGGGGACATGGGATGTTCATCAAAGCTCAGCTCACGAGGGCATCCATCTGTGATAGACTGGGAGAGGGTAGTCTCTGCCATAGTGTCCACAGGAGAGCCTGTATGTGGATGACCATGTGCTACACTGAAGAACATTCCAGTCTGCCCATGTTGGCCAACAGAAAGTCACCAACAGGCCCAGCTAAGACAAAAGACCCTGCCTCTACTCTGCCAATCTTTCTCCTGCCTTGGATCAGGAGAAGAAGGTGAGGAGGGAAAGGAGAGTGAGGAAGCCAGCTGCACCTTTCTCCCTCTTCCTCTCTCTCTCCTCCCCTCCTCACCTTCCCTCCTATCCCCTCTCTTTCCCTCTTCTTTTCTCCCTTCCCCTCCCCTCTCATCCCTGCCACACAAGAATTGAGACACCAAGACAGGTCTGAGCTCAGGCTCAGGCGAAAAGTTTAAACTGCATGTGAGGTTGACATTTTAATTGGATGAGACTTTCCAATGCTTGAAAACAGAAATTATTATTGTGATGAGAACCAAAACAAGCAGAAATCGAGGAAAATAGCCAGAGATGTTGTAAAATGGAGAGGAAGGGATACAAGAAAACAGAGTGAAAGACAGAATGTGGAGAAGTGAAGGTGTGTGTTGTTTGAACCACCATCCTCGATCAATCAATTGATTACCTTCTGCTTCACTTATTTGTCAATTCATTTCCTTCCTTTCAAGGTCTCTGCTGTATCCTCTGCACCTAGAATGACTCCTGGAGACTGGCACATAGTAGTTTCTCAATAAATATGGTTTGAATGAATGAAAGAACAACATAGTAGGTGCCCAGTTATGTTGCTTTGTGAGTATGACCTATTTTATTACATTGTGTGAATCTTTTATATTTGAGGAATGAGTTTGCCCTGGTTAAAGTAGCCCAGAAAACCAGGGCCCAGGAGCTGAGAGGGGGACTAGGGGATGGATTGCCCAGGTCAGGGCACAAGGCCAGGGTTCCTGTTTCCCAGAAACAGATCCACTGGAAGCAGGAGGCACAGAGCCTCGAGGAGTCGGATCCTTGGTGCTGGCTGGGTGTGGACTGAAGGCGTGGCCTCAGTTCTGGGACACAGGTGTCGCTGAGCTCCTGCTGAGAATAAATTTGGAGGGGCCAGAGGCTCAGGGCTCCCAATGTGCGCCCTCCCCTCCCAGTGTCCTAATGAGAATCTGTTCCTGAGTACTGGGCCCCCGCACTTGACATTGCTTGCGTTAGTCTGAAGGCCACCAGCAGGGGGCTGCGCCATCACTACCGTTTTGCAGAACCTAGCTAAGCCGATTTAGAGTTCAGCCCTCCGGCCATCCTCACAACCTCTTTGCCTCCCACACTTCTTTACCTGGACCTTCATGAAGCATTTTTCACATCGGTTGCGTTTAAGGGGAGAGGTTGGGGAAAGGAGGGTGTATTTGTCTCTTAGGGACGCCATAACAAAGTACCACAGACTGGAGTGGAAGACAGGGATCCCCAGTCCCTGGACCACAGATGGGTCTGTGGCCTGTGACCCGGGCTGCACAGCAGGAGGTGAGCGGGCGAGTGAACGTTACCACCAGAGCTCCGCCTCCCGAAAGATCATTCGATTCTCACAGGAGTACGAACCCCACTGTGAACGGTGCATATGAGGGATCTAGGATGCCCACTCCTTGTGAGAATCTAATGCCTGATGATCTGAGGCAGAACAGTTTCATTCTGAAACCATCCCTCACCCCACACCCTGTCTATGGAAAAACTGTCTTCTACTAAACCCAAATCGGTTTCTGGTGCCAAAAAGGTTGGGGACCACTGGTTTAAAGCAACAGCTTCTTATCCCCCCAACCCCATCTCTGGAGGATGGGAGTCTGAAGTCAGGGGGTCAGCAGGGCTGAGCTCCCTTTGAAGGCTCCGGGAGGAACCCTTCCTAGGCTACCCTGGCTTCTGATGGTCCCAGGCACTCCTTAGCCTGGCGCTGCATCCTCTAACCT
>CAUYLG010050222.1:0-115015 GCA_963573385.1 Cacajao melanocephalus | reverse complement strand
CCCTCCCTCCCTTCCTTCTCACTGTCTCTCTTTCTTTCCGCCTTTCTTTCTTTCTGCCTTTGTCTCTTTCTCTCTTTCTTTCTGACAGAGTCTTATTCTGTCACCCAGGCTAGAGTGCAGTGGTATGATCTCAGCTGACTGTGGTCTCTGCCTCCTGGGTTCAAGCAATTCTCCTGCCTCGGCCTCCCGAGTAGCTGGGACTACAGGCACACGCCACCGTGCCTGGCTAACTTTTGTATTTTTAGTAGAAATGGGGTTTCACTATATTGGCCAGGCTGGTCTTGAACTCTGGACCTCAGGTGATCTGCCTGCCTTGGCGTCCCAAAGTCCTGGGATTACAGGTGTGAGCCACTGCACCCGGCCAAAATCCACTTTTTTCATATCCTTGCCTCTATTTGTTATATTTACCATTTTATCTGTTTTAATATGTGTGTAGTGATGACTCATTCTGGTTTGAATTTCTATTTCTTTAATGGATAATGATGTTTGACATCTTTCTATGTGCTTATCTGCCATTTGTATCTTCACTTTGGTGAAATGCGTCTTTGTGTCTTTTGTTAATTCTCAACTGGATTTTTTGTTTTCTTACAGTTGAACTTTGAAAGTTCTTACATGATACAGTCCCTTGTCAGATATGGCTTACAAATATTTTCTTCCAGAATGTAGCTTTTCTTTTTGTCTTTTTTTTTTTTTTTTGAGACAGAGCCTTGCTCTGTCACCCAGGCTGGAGTGCATCGGCGCAATCTCGGCTCACTGCAACCTCTGTCTCCCAGGTTCAAATGATTCTCCTGCTTCAGCCACCTTAGTAGCTGGGATTACAGGCACCCACAACCAAACTCAGCTAATTTTTTTTTTTTTTTAGTAGAGATAGAGTTTCATCATGTTGGCCAGGCCGGTCTTGAACTCCTGACCTCAGGTGATCCACCCACCTTGGCCTTCTTTTCATCTTCTTAAGGGGTCTTTTACACTGCAAACATTTTAAATTTTATAAATTCCATTTTTTTCATTTATTGTTTTATGCATTGTTTTTAAGATGGCAAGAATTCTTTGCCTAGCTTAGGTACTAAAGATTTTCTCCACTGTTTTCTTTGACAAGTGTTACAGTTTTACATTTAAAACCAGGATTCATTTTGAATTAATTTTTGTATTAGGTGTGAGGTTTAGGTTGAGGTTTTTTTTTCTAACTTATTTAGAAATTTGTTTGCTCCAGCACTATTTGTTCAAATATTGTCCTTTCTCCATTGAATTGCTTTTGCACTTTTATCAAAAACTACTTTTCCTTACTTGCGTGGGTCTATTTCTGGATCCTCTCTTCTGTTCTATGGAACTGTCTTCTCTCTGTCAATTCCAAACTGTTTGTTTTTAACTATAAGGAAGTCTTAAAGTCAGGTAGAATGACTTCTTTCATTTTAGTCTTTTTCAGAAAGATTTTCAGCGGTTGCAGTTCCTTTGGCCTTCCATATAAATTTCAGAGTAAGCCTGTCTACATTTACAAAAAACTCTTGCTGAGAATTTGATAGGAATTACGGAGTTTCGCTCTTGTTGCCCAGGGTGGAGTGCAGTGGCGCATTCTCGGTTCACTGCAACCTCCGCCTCCCAAGTTCAAGCGATCCTCTTGCCCCAGCCTCCCGAGTAGCTGCGATTACAGGCATGTGCCACCACGCCCAGCTAATTTTTAGTAGAGACGGGGTTTCTCCATGTTGGTCAGGCTGGTCTCGAACTCCCGACCTCAGGTGATCCACCTGCCTTGGCCTCCCAAAGTGCTGGGATTACAGGCATGAGCCACTGAACCTGGCCTTAATTTGTTAATGTCCTCTGAGGACTTTGTGTATGTAGGATATGAAGGGTATTGATCTGTATCCTGTATCCTTCAATATTAAGGACATTGGGCTGGGTACAGTAGCTCACGCCTGTAATACTAATGGTTTGGGAGGCCAAGGTGGGCAAATCACTTGAGGTCAGGAGTTCAAGAGCAGCCTGGCCAACATAGTGAAACCCCATCTCTACTAAAAATACAAAAATTAGCCTTATGTGGTGTCGTGTGCCTGTAATCCAATCCTAGCTACTTGGGAGACTGAGGCAGGAGAATCACTTGAACCCAGGAGGCGGAGGTTGCAGTGAGCACCACTGTACTTTAGCCTCGGTGATAGAGTGAGACTCTTTTTTAAAAAAAAGTATACATTTCTGGATTAAATTTGCTAATGTTTTTTGAGGACTTTGTGTGTGTAAGATATGAAGGGTATTGACCTGTATCCTTCAATATTAAGGATTTTGATCTGTAGTTTTCTTAGTATTGTCTGATAGCTTTGGTATTAGGAAAATATTGGCATCATAAAATGAATTTCTACTTCTCTGATGATTAATGATATTGAGCATCCTTTCATGTGTTACTGACCATTTGCATATGTTCCTCATAAAATGCCCATTCAAATCTTTTGTCCAGCTTTTTTTTTTTTTTTTTTTTTTTTAGACACTGTTTTGGGCTTGTTGCCCAGGCTGGAGTGCAGTGGCGTGATCTCAGCTCACTGAAACCTCAGCCTCCCGGGTTCAGCGATTCTCCTCAGCCTCCTGAGTAGCTAGGATTACAGGCACATGCCACTACACCCGGCTAATTTTTTTGTATTTTTAGTAAAGACGGGGTTTCACTACGTTGACCAGGCTGGTCTCAAACTCCTGACCTCAGGTGATCCACCTGCCTTGGCCTCCCAAAGTGCTAGGATTACAGGCATGAGCCACCGTGCCTGGCGTTTTGTCGTTTTTAATGTTTTTCTGAATTACTGGGTTGTAAGAGTTTTTAATATATTCTGTATGTAAGTCCCTCTTCATCAAGTATTTGTTCTATAAATGTTCCCCCCACTCCCTTTCATTTTCTTAATATGACATTTCAAACAACGTAAGTTTTAAAACTGATGAAATCCAACTTGATTTTTTTCTTCTCAGATTTATGTTTTTCGTGTCCTAACGAAGATTTTCTTCTAGGCACTTTATGGTTTTCATGCTTACATTATTCATTTCCCCTCCATACAAATATTCAGTTGTTACAGAACTGTGTTGAAAACTCTATCCTTTCCCTTTGAATTATCTTTGCATCTTTGTTGAAGCCACTTGAAAATATATGGGTGAGTTCAATTCTGTTTATCTGCATGTGTATCCTAAATCCAGTACCATACTATCTTGACCACTATAGCTTTAGTCTTGAAAAGTCTGTAATCCTAGCATTTTGGAAGGCTCAGGTGGGTGGACCACCTGAGGCCAGGAGGTCCGGATCAGCCTGGCCAACATGGTGAGCACCTGTAATCTCAGCTACTCGGGAGGCTGAGGCAGGAGAATCACTTGAACCTGGGAGGCAGAGGTTGCAGTGAGCTGAGATCACACCACTGCACTCCAGCCTGGGTGACAGAGGAAGACTCCTTCTAAAATAAAAATCTTAAAATATTGTTTTGATTTTGTAGGTCTTTGAGGTTTCTAACTCATGAATACAGTGTATCTATTTCAGGACTTCTTTACTTTCTTCTAGAATTAGTACACGTTTTGTAGCTTTAGTACAGGTCTAGTAACTTTGCCCCTATATTTCATGATTTTGATGCTGTTTTCATTAACTTCAACTTTTTAAATCCTGAGCTTGTATCCTGTGACCTTACTAAACTCACTTATTGGTTTAAAAAAAATTTTCAAACACTGTATGCTTTTCCATATAGACAATCATGTCACAGCAGACAGTCTCATGCCTTCTTTCACATTCTCATCCCTTTTCCTTGAGACAGGGTCTCACTCTGTCGTCCAAACTGGAGTGCAGTTGTGCAATTCCAGCTCCCTGCAGCCTTGACTTCCTGGGCCTTCAGTGATCCTCCTGCTCAGCCTCCTGAGTGGCACTACAGGCACATGCCACCATTAAGTTTTTGTAGTGATGAGGTCTCACTATGTTGTCCAGGCTAATCTGGAACTCCTAAGCTTAAGCAATCTTCCCACCTTGGCTTTCCAAAATGCTCGGATTACAGGCATGAGCTACCACACCCGGCCTCTTTTTTATTGGCTTACTGTACTGGCTAGGACATCCACTACAAGGTTGACTGGAAGTGGTGACTAGACATCTTCATCTCGTTCCCAATATCAGGAGGAAAGTACTTTTTACTTCATCGTTAAGTACGATGTCAGATGTAGGTTCTCTCATAAATACTGTCTTAGATTGTGGAAATTCCATTTAATTCCTAATCAGCTGAGCAGTTTTACCATGAATGGGTGTTAATTTTTTTGTTTTCCTACATTAAGAGTATGTGGTTTTTCTTTATGATATTAATATGAAACATATTGCTTTTTGAATGTTAAAGCTCGCATTTCTAGGATAAACCCTACTTGGCCATATGTGTTACTGCTATCCTTTTATAAATTGCTGTGTTCAACTTGCTATGTTAAAAAGGATTTTTACATCTATATTGAGATGTTGATCTATGATTTTTTCCTATGATGTTCTTTCTGGCTTTGGTATCTGGGTAATGTTGGTCTCATGACTTTTCCTTGTGGGAAAGTTATCAGCTACAAATTCAATAGGGCTATTCAAGTTCTCTCTCTTGAGTGGGCTTTGGTTCTATACGCCTTACAAGAAAGTTTTCCATTCAAGTTGCCGAATTTATTGGCATTAAGTTACTAATAAAACCCCTACATTACCTCTTTAGTGTATAGGACCTATAGTGATATTTCTGGTTTCATTCCTGATACTAGGAATTCTTTCAATCCTTTCAGAGTCAGGTTTTGGTTCTATAAAATTTTCTCTACTCTTTGTCCATTTGTGATTTGGTGACTTTTAGCTCTTTAGCATCTCCTATTCTACTTGCTTTGGATTATTTCTGTTCTTTTTCTCATTTCTTAAGGTGGACGTTTAGACTACTGAATTGAAATCTTCCTTTTTATCTAATGCAAGTATTTAATGCTCTGATTTCACCTCTAAGCACTTCTTTAGCTGTATTTCCCAAATTCTGACATATTCATTCAGTTCAAAATATTTTCAATTTTTTGTTACCTTCTCTTTTATTACTCATTTAGGAGTATGCTGCTTAATTTCCAAATATTATGTTCAGACATCTTTGTTATTGGTTTCTTACTTAATTCTCTACTGGTGAGAGAATATACCTTGCATGGTTTTCATTCTTTAAAAAATTTTAGTGGGGCATGGTGGCTCACCTCTATAATCCCAGCACTTTGGGAGGCTGAGGTGGGTGGATCACGAGGTCAGGAGATCGAGACCATCCTGGCCAACATGGTGAAACCCCATCTCTACTAAAATTACAAAAATTAGCCAGGTGTGGTGGCATACGCCTGTAGTCCCAGGTACTCAGGAGGCTGAGACAGGAGAATTGCTTGAATCTGCATTCTTTTCAAGTGCACCTACTATGGAAAGTCCAAATGCTAGGATTACAGGCATGAGCTACCACACCCAGCCTCTTTTTTATGGAAAGTCCATAGTAGGTACACTTGAAAAGAATGCATACAGATTGGGCACAGTGGCTCACATCTGTAATCCCAGTACTTTAGGAGGTCCAGGAGGGAGGACTGCTTGAGGATGGGAGTTCAAAACCATTTGACAACATAGCTGGACCCCAAAAAAAAAAAAAAAAAAAAAAAAAAAAAAAGCCGGGTATGGTGGCACATGCCTATATAGTCCTAACTACTCCAGAGGCTGAGGCAGGAGGATTGATTGAGCCCAACGTTCAAGGTTGAAGTTAACCGACTGTACCCACTGCACTCCAGCCTGGATGAGTTACACACTGTCCTTAAGAAATAAAAAATGTATTAATATATGATGCTAATGAGTGTTCTACAAAGGCCAATTAGTCAAGTCAGTTGATAATGCTGTTCAAGGCTCCTATCTCCTAAGTGACTTGTGCTATCAATTACTTGATTATTTAAATATCTAATTATAATTGAAATTTTGTCTCTTTCAATTTTGTCAGTTTTTATTTCATGAAGTTTGAAGCTGTTTTATGTGTACTTAAGCTAGAAAGACAGCTTTGCTGTACGATTCCCAAATCCCCATAATACAGAGGTCTTTCCCTTGGGGTCATTCAACTTCTGCTGAGAAGAAACTTCCCATCCCTTGCTAGATGTTAAACCTCTGGCCAGCCATGTATAGGAGGCTGGGGAGCAGTATATGTTTATGGAATGAGGGGGAATGTTCCATATACAACTGGCCATTAGTTTCATTGCTTTCTCTTCAGGTCTCACTCTCACCCAAAAGGTACTAAGCATTTCTGAGCCTGGAGCCAAATTGGTTCCTTATTTTCCTTATCCCCAAATGCAAGCAGTGTAACTGTGCCTGCTTCTGCTCTAATAGCTATCTTTCCATCTTTCAAATTTTTATTTGCTGATAGCCTTTCTCCTATTCTCCTTATTGCTGTAGTTTTATAAATTAAAATTTCTTTCCTCACATTTTAACACTGTCCAATGTGACGAGACATGTTTAACAAAAGCACATTCTTGAATACTTTCTCTGCTAGTCATTTTTAGCTTATCAAGCTGCAACACGATTTCTGTAGCTTCTGCTGATCCACTGCCCCCTGCTCCTTATGCATTCACTTTTTTTTTTCCAGCTCTGCCTCTGGAAGCTATTTGCTACTTGTTGTTACCACCTGCTCTCAGGGACTGCAGGTGTGTGCCGTCACACCAGCTAATTTTTTTACTTTTTTGTAGTGATGAGGTTTTGCCATGTTGCCCAGGCTGGTCACGAGCTCCTAGGCTCAAGGGATGCACCCTCTTCAGCCTCCCAAGTGCTAGGCACGTTGCTTTGGATCTCCCCTTGCATTCACTCTGGAGGCATCCCAATAAACTAGCTGTAATCACCAAAGAGAACTACTTGTGTTCCTCAATAGTTGCCTGGGAGGGGCTGTTCAACTTCCTATCAAAATGGTATACGGGAACGTACTACATGAGTAACTCTCTTCCAGCTTTTTGTTGTGTGGCTACAAACGACTGTACCTTTTTGCAACAAACACAAGAATTTCCATGTCAATTATATTTCCAACTGTCCTCTTGGCCTAAAATGGACACATCGTACATCATAGTTTAGAGGGGGCTAATCAGGACTGGAAAGAAATATGAAAAACACAAGGCACATAATTTGAAGAGAAACGAGAGTTTCAATTTCTCAGAGAATGTGAACAGAGTTTCAATTTCTCAGAATATGTGAACAAAGGGTAAGATGCCCTGCTTGACAATAAATATAAAGTTCTCGCCCTTAAACTGCTGAGTAGAATATGTAGTTGAATTGTAAAGTACAGATGCTTTTACACTACCCATCTGAGAAACAAGAACAATCCATCTGTTGTATGGCATAACAAAGTGCTTGATACTTAAATACTTTCAACGAATGATTTTTCAGTGAGAGAACACATCGGAATAACCCTTACATCTCACTCCTTTGTAGAATATAAAGGTAAGAGTGATACTAAAAATACTTAACAGTTTTTACAGTATGAGCACTGTGAAGACCTGAATGGGCTAATGTCACTTAACAAGGATCTTTCTTGTGAACCCGCTGGTGGATGTGAAGGTTGGAGCTCTGGCTGAAGCCCTTCCCACACTTGCTGCACTCATAGGGCTTCTCTCCAGTATGTACTCTCTGGTGGATGAGGAGTTTGGAACTCTGGCTAAATCCCTTCCCACACTTGCCACAGTGATAGGGTTTCTCTCCGGTGTGGACTCTGAGATGGATGCGAAGATCCGAGCTCTGGCTGAAACCCTTGCCACACTCATAGCATTGGTAAGGCTTCTCTCCCGTGTGGATGCACCGGTGAATGTGAAGGTTCGAGCTCTGACTGAAGCCCTTCCCACACTCGCCACACTTGTAGGGCCTCTCTCCTGTGTGTACTCGCTGGTGGATGTGCAGGTTTGAGCGCTGACTGAAGCTCATACCGCACTCTCCACACTCATAGGGCTTTTCTCCAGTGTGGACTCGCTGATGGATATGCAGTTTAGAGCTCTGACTAAAGCCCTTCCCACACTTGTCACATTTATAAGGTTTCTCACCTGTATGGACGGCATGATGAATGAGCAGACTCGAGCTCCTGGTGAAGCCCTTCCCACACTGCTCACATTTGTAGGGTTTTTCTCCTGTGTGGTCTCTCTGGTGAAGCAGTAGCTCTGAGCTTTGACTGAAGTTCTTACCACATTGACTACATTCGTATTGTTTGTCTGTAGTGTGGGTTTTCTCATATGGATGACCATCTGGGCCAGTGTTAAGTATTTTCCCACAGTTATTACGGTCACAGGGTTTCTCCTCTGTATGAGCTCTCTGCTGACTATAACTGACCACCTGTGATTTCCATAAATAAATGTCTTTGCAGTTACAGTCAAGGGGATCTAAAGATTCTTTTAACTGGCCATTCTGGCAAGTTGTCTCACCACTTAACAATGGCGAGGTCAGTTCTGGTCCATGAGACACCAGTTTAACTTGAAGTTTCTCTGAACAACTTTTCCCCCTTCTCACTTTTCTCTCAGTGCCTTCTTCCATTACAAAGAGATGTTTGCTTTCCTGATGATCCTGAGGCTCGTTCTTACAGAACTTCACTGAAGAGTTTTGTGTGTCTATTTGGCTTGGGACTTTCAAAGGCAAATATGCTTCACTTTCAATGTTTTTGAAATCATCACTTTGAAGAGTCATCATATCGTCCCTGTTTCTCAAAATATAAGAAGATGCTTCTCCCCACTGTTGACAAGGGGAAAGATCTAGTTCAGGCTCCCCATCCACTTCCCCTTGATGATTCACAGTACAATCCCGACTCCCAGGAATTGTACTGGCCATCCCTTCCAAAATTAGCCAGCAGGAAAGCTCATGTAACAGATCCTGAGTGCTTTCTGCTGAAGATTCTCCACAGAATTTTCACTCAAGTCTCCTAGGGAGCAAAGAGAATTCAGTGGTAAGAACAAAGGGTAGACGTCAAGATTTCAAGAATGGGAGTGCCAAAGGCTTGAAGGCTTAGTAACTAGGAAAATGTTCAGCTTGTCCTTATAGTCACTTGTGTGCTTTGGGTTAATGTCAGGTACATTTGTATCTGGGTAGAAGACAGAAATTTTCTCTTGGCTTTTAAGCATAGTCAAGGAAAGTCTTCCCTTGCTAATCCTACAAAAGGCTGTAAGTCCTATATCCTTGCTGACAATAACATTTCATTTCATCTCACTTCATTTTTTTTTTTAGACAGCGTCTCGCTCTGTTGCTCAGGCTGGAGTGCAGTGGCGTGATCCGGTCTCACAGCAACCTCCGCCTCCCGAGTTCACACAATTTTCCCACCTTAAACTCCCAAATAGCTGAGATTACAGGTGCATGCCACCACGCCCGGATAATTTTTGTATTTTTAGTAGAGACATCGTTTCACCATGTTGACTAGGCTGGTCTTTAAGTCCTGGCCTCAAGTGATCCACCTGCCTCAGCCTCCCAAAGTGCTGGGATTACAGGTATGAGCCACCATTCCTGGCCTACATTCCTTTAAGTAAATAAGCATTTAATTGGTATTCTGCTTTTATAGGTGTTGGGGATACAAGGAAGAAAATAGAAATCCTTTTGCTTAACAAGCTCAAGTTTCCTGGGAAGAAAGACAAATACATCAAACAATGATAATACTAAGTGAGTGGTGCAGATGAATGTATAGTACAATACAGTACAAGAAATGTATGCACACCCAGCCACGAAGGCACAGAAGAGGAACACTCACCTCAGACCCTGGGGTTTAGGAAGACTTCTGGGAGAAAATGACAGGAAAAAAAGAAAAGAAGTGAAATGTGGAGAGAAAATATGACATGTTAAAGAAAATTACGAGTGGCTTCTTAAGAAGAAGATAAAAAGGTAACAGTGGTGAAGAACGTGCCCCGGAGGGGAAGTAAGAAGCTAGAGCAAAGTGTTTAGTGTCTAATTATGAGGACTTTAGGGTTAAACCCTGCAGGGATTGAAAACTATTAAAGGATTTAAATTCAGAGTGAAATGATTGACTTTGTGACTATAAACACCACCGGAAAGCAAGACTTTAGGTAGCGAGACGGCTGCTATAACAAATCAGAAGAAAAACGCTAAGGATGGTGGTTGTGGAGAGAATGGGAGAGATTCATTCTAGATCACGTGATGACAAACTAAACCTAGAAAAGAAAGGAGGCACCAAGCCTGTTCCTTGGGATCCCTGCCTGAGTGACTGGGTATGGTGGTGCTATATAATCAGACAGGAAATGCAAGAGGAAGAGGGCAGAAACTCAAATCTGCCTTGTATAATCTGTGGTGCTGGTAGAACATTCTTGCAGCACTGGTCAGTAAGCAGTGAGATGTATATAGGTCTGGAACTCCTGTGAGAGAACTGTGCTAGGAATACAGAGTTTAGACTTACTGGTATATTAAACAAACAAACAAACAAAAAGTCCTCAGACTTACTACTCCTAAATGATAAAGAGCAGATGGATTAGGGGTGATGGAGAAACTAGGGGGAAAAATGTACAGCTCAAATTATGTATAACAGAAGGCTTCTTCATGGGCAAAGCATCTTACGAAATTTTAGAAATTCAAATACCAAACTCAGAATCAATAACTACAAAGGGAACACTGACCCCATTCCTCTGGAGTCTATGTCTCCGGAAAGAATAAATAAACAATGATAAATAAGACATTTTTTAATTCAACCTAGGCATTCCTAACAGCTGTGCTAGTTTTTGCTGTTAGTAGCACTCTCCCAGCCCGCCCTCATTTTCTTAGAAATATTGGATGGCTAACAGCAGTGGCCTCAATGAATAAAGCCTCAAGAATAAAGTAAATAGTCTGCTAAAGAAAGACTGCTAATAGTATTAACTGGACAGAAGAGGGAAGCAAAGTTTGAGGTAATGCTAAACCAACACAACGACTGATTAAGGTACAAAAAAGAAGCAATTGACAACATATGTGCCAAGAATAAAATCTCAAGCTAAATTTTTTTTTTTTTGAGACAATCTCCCTCTTGTTATCCAGGCTGGAGGTGCAATGGTGCGATCTCGGCTCACTTCAAACTCTGCGTCCCGGGTTCAAGCGGGTCCTCCCTCAGCCTCCCAAGTAGCTGGGATTACAGACACCCACCACCACTGCCGCCTAAATCTTGTACTTTCAGTAGAGATGGGGTTTCACCATGTTGGCCAGCATGGTCTTGAACGCCTGAGCTCAGGTCATCCACCTGCCTCAGCCTCCCAAACTGTTGGGATCACGGTTGTGAGCCACCGCGGTTGGCCCTCAAGCTAAACTTTTAATGGTAGTTCTGACAAAGAAGATGCCCAGGGCTGGAAATGAAGAAGTAGGGCATGCCCCCAGATAACTTAGTGTCAAAAGAAGTGGCCTTAAAAATGACTTACACTGCTGTGCAGGGGAGCACGGGGACTAGGAGGCCCACCTGAGGCTCAGACCTAGCCCTCAGCCCACTCACCGGGGAGTTTCCTGCCCGGGTACTCCCCTGGCCCATGCCTCCAGCCACAAAACAATTCAATTCTCTTTTTTCCAAAATAAAACCTCAGCTAGCTCTGCCAACTGTCCCTGCACCCAAACAAAAAAACAAATGGCCTACAATATCCACCATCTGGATTCTTATTACCTCCCTCCTTAGCCCAATCAGCAGAAGTATCCCCTAAAGTAGAACACATACACCTGTCAAAGTGGTTCAAGCACGGGTTGAGGACACACTCCAGTATTATATTGAGAACACAAGAATTTTGAAAAAATATATAAGGAGACAAACAGAATTTTTTTTTTTTTTTTTTTTTGGAGATGGAGTCTCACTCTGTCACCCAGGCTGGAGTGCAGTGGTGTGATCTCGGCTTACTGCAATCTCTGCCTCCCAGGTTCAAGCCATTCTCTCGCCTCAGCCTCCTGAGTAGCTGGGACTACAGGCATGTGCCACCACACCCAGCACATTTTTTATATTTTTAGTAGAGATGGGGTTTCACCATGTTAACCAAGATGGTCTTAATCTCCTGATCTGGTGATCCGCCCGCCTCAGCCTCCCAAAGTGCTGGGATTACAGGCGTGAGCTACCACACCCAGTGGACAAATAAAATTTAAAAGGTACGTAATTAAAATCCCAGAAAAACTGGAGTGGACATCACATTTAAACACAATCTAATAAAAAAAATAAACATATTGCTATGAAAAATAATAATTCTAAATTAATAAAATAATAGAAGATGATGATAGATTAGGTAACTTGTTTCATAGATATGTGTCAGGCTGTTTTAGCCAAAGACCTGCAATCTAGATGAGTTAAATAGTAAAATGAACACACGGCTAAAATGGAAGATTGAGGAATTGTAAGAATGCATATGAAAAGACAGACAAATAGAAAGATAAAAGTAAATGCTCATCTCCAAGGAGTTGCATGAGGACAGTGAAGACAGAACACAGGGAGAGAAAATGATCAAAGAAATAACAAAGAAACGTTTCCTAGAATTCAAGATTCAGGGCCCAATAAATGCTAAAAAATGGTATGTAAAAAGATCCCTAACTAAACATACCCTTTTAAAACCTCAGGACTTCAGGCAAAAACCAAAACAAAACCCAGAAAATTCTAAAAGTTTCCAAACAGAAAAGCCAGGTTATGTGTAAGTAAATGAGAATTATAGTGACAATGAACAACTAATTAGCAATATGGCAAATCTTCAATATTTTCAAATTTTGGATAAAACATGATTGTGAAATTATAATTTTTACTCAGCCAATTAACCATTTAGAAGTCAATAAAATACATAATTAGGCCAGGCGTGGTGCTTCATGTCTGTAATCCCAGCTCTTTGGGAGGCTGAGGGGAAGGGATTGCTTGAGCTCAGGAGTTCAAGACCAGTGTGTGCAACATGGCAAAACCCTCTCTCTACAAAATACAAGACAAAACAAAAATACCCAAACCCCAAAACAATAGTTAGTTGAATCAACTGTTGAAACATGAAAGAAAAAAACAAAACTCTAAAATAACAGAATGGAGTCAAAACCCCACAAATAAAATATGTTTTTCAAAAGCAAGTATTAGCTTCAAAGGAAAAATTAAAAAGGAACTACAATCATACCATACTACTTGACTCTGTAGTGAATAACTAGTTACAAAGTCAAAGCAACGTAAGCATTAATCACTGACCTGACTCTGACATAAATTCTTGGGAGGCTAGGCATTTGGGGAGGTAACATAAAAAAACTACATCCTCATCTATAATATGAGAAAGTCAATAGAAATTAAAATATTGATAAATTGAGAAATAACAGTATATCACAATACAATAAATTTAAATTTAAATGATACTGTGGTACCATTTTCCACCTGTTACACTAGCACAAACCCGAAGTCTGAAGACACACATTGCTTGTGAGTGTAAACTGATATGGACAGACATTTTGACAATTATCAATCAATGTCATAAATGTATGCACTCAGTATTCCAGCTTATAACTTTACTCCTCAGATTTCCGGGCAAAGTTTGTGAAATGACATTTACATGAGACTGCTCACTTTGTAAAGGCCAATGACCAAAACATGAGCTACAAACATGAAACAAACTTCATTGTGCACCTTTTATATTTATTTATTAGTTTTATTTTTTATTTTTTGAGATGGAGTCTCGCTCTGTCACCCAGGCTGGAGTGCAGTGAGCCATCTCGGCTCACTGCAACCTCCATTTCCCTGGTTCAAGCGATTCTTCTGCCTCACCCAGCTAATTTTGTGTATTTTTAGTAGAGACGGGGTTTCATCGTGTTAGCCAGGATGATTTCAATCTCCTGACCTCGTGATCCACCCGGCTCAGCCTCCCAAAGTGCTGGGATTACAGGTGTGAGCCACTAATACTTATTTTTTAACCATGTGAATGCATTTATTGTTTACATGAGAGAGAAAAGTAACTATATAAACATACTGTCTAGAGTAGGAAGACAAATCCAATAAGGAGCTAGAAAGATGAAAACTGAGTGCCTTTGGGAAGCCACATTGTGGCTGATGGAGCAGCAGAGCCAGGTAACAGGAACATTTTTATTATGAGCTGTCCATACAGCTTGTTTTACCCAGGTGTGTGTATTACTTTGTTTACAAATTTCAAAAATAATGGCAAAAATGAAAAAGAAAAATGACAAAAGAAAAACAGGGCAGTTTGTGGCAGTTAAATCACAAAATGGGCTGAAATGATTAAATGGATTTTAAAGGATATTGCTTCAATACCCATATCATACAGTACTTGGAAATGGCTAGTGGTTATAGAAATTGCAGGTATATGAAAATCAATGGGGGAGGAATTTTACAAAAGGTGCATTTTCATAAGCAGTAATGAAAGTATGATGTTAGCTTTTTAAAAAATGTTTAAAATAATGTGAAGAATGAGGCCGGGCACAGTGGCTCATGCCTGTAATCCCAGCATTTTGGGAGGCTGAGGTGGGTGGATCACTTGAGGTCAATAGGTCAAGATCAGCCTGGCCAACATGGCAAAACCCAGTCTGTAATAAAAATACAAAAAACAGCTGGGCATGGTGGCAGGCACCTGTAGTCCCAGCTACTCAGGAGGCTGAGGCAGGAGAATTGCTTGAACCCCGGGAGGTGGAGCTTACAGTAAGCCGAGATTGTGCCACTGCACTCCAGCCTGGGTGACAGAGTGAGACTTCATCTAAAAGAAGAAGAAAAGAAAATATGAAGAATGAGTGTATAACATTAGGAGAAAATACTGACATGAGAAAAAGGGTCCTTTTATAGGGAGTTAACATGGCAGAAAAAAGCTCTAACACACGGCATAAAACAGCAAATTAAAATGTGCATAGTGTAATCTCATAAAATTTTAAGACATGTACTTGTAATGTACATACATAAGTATAGAGTACCTAGAAAGTGATTTGATTTCATATTATACTGTGTTTTTGAGACTTTTGTATCTTACCTGTATAAAAGAAAAATGTTGAACAACTATGTTCCATTTTATGTCAATAAAAATGAAAACCTAGAACAGAGCTTGAAACTGGAAGCCCATCTCCTACTTCGTTTTTGTTTACCTGTAAACCACTCTCTACAAAGCAGTCACAGTGACATTGGATCAATGAGAGCACATTATTCCCTGATCCAATGGCTGCCCACTAAAGATAAATCCACTTTTTTTTTTTTGAGATGGGGTCCCATGCTGTCTTTTAAGCTGGAGTGCAGTGGCGCTATCTCAGTTCACTGCAACCTCTACCTCCCCACTCAAGCTATTCTCCCACCTCAGCCTCCCAAGTAGCTGGGATTACAGGCATGTGCCATAACGCCTGGCTAACTTGTTGTCATAAATCCACTTTTTCCCAGTGCCTTCAATGCCGTAACTGGGCCAGGCCCTGCCCACCACCTCCTCTCAGTCTGTTCTTAGACGTACCCTGTGGGTCCACCACATTCCTCCTTCCAGGCCTTTGGGTCTCTTGTGTGTTTCTTATTGCCTGGAACGTTCTTCCCCTCCCTAGCCACCTGCTTAAACTATTGATCCCTTAGCTCCCAGTTTAATGTCACTTCAGAGGCTCTCCCTAAGACACATTCACAATCCACGTTCCATCACATGCCTTCATTCTCTTGGTGTTCCATCCTTCATAGGACTTACAACTGTATAGTAATACTCCAAAGAGTTACATCATAAATGATGTTTAAGGGAGACTTACTTGCAACATCTAACTTGAGCTCAAAAAACAATGGCAACAATCTAATTTTTACCCTATTTCATGCATTAGATAGACTCATTTTAGGGCAGTATCTGTGGGATCTAGGAGAGTTAATAAATTTAAAAGAAGTTAAAGTTAAAAAAGAATTGGTGGCAGATTTTAGATACTGAGGATGAGAAGAGAGAAACTTTTCTGAGACAGGGTCTCACTCTGTCACCTAGGCTGCAGCCTGGAGATCTTCGCTCACTGTAGCATCAACCTCCCTGGCTCAAGTGATCCTCCCACCTCGGCCTCCCACATAGTAGCTGGAACTACAGGCGTGTGCCACCAGGCCCGGGTAATTTTTTATACTTTTTGTAGAGGGCATTTTGCCATGTTGCCCAGGCTGGTCTCCAGCCCCTGGGCTTAAGTGATCCTCCTACCCCTGCCTCCCAAAGTGTTAGGATTACAGGAATGAGGCACTGTGCCTGGCCCAAGAGAAATTTAATATAGTCATGGCTTATTTCTAAACTAGGAGACTGGAACAACCTTAATACTGACAAAAGTGGGACTATAAGAAAGGAACTTAAAAAGGAAAAGAATTTTAAGCTTATCAAAATAGAAAGGAGAGTTGAACGCCACTAAATGTTTAACAATAGCTCCTCCTACAAGTGGACATACATAGCATGCATTCTCAGAGGCAATAATGTCCCCAAGGGGTGAGAATTGGTTCGTAGGGGACACAATACATCTTTATCTTTTTAATTTTTTTTTTTTTTGAGATGGAGTCTCACTCTGTTGCCCAGGCTGGAATGCACTGGTGTGATCTCGGCTCACTATAACCTTTGCCTCCCAGGTTCAAACGATTCTCCTGCCTCAGCCTCCAGAGTAGCTGGGATTACAGGCATCCGCCATCGTGCCCGGCTAATTTTTGTATTTTTAGTAGAGATGGGGTTTTGCCAAGTTGGCCAGGCTGGTCTTGAACTCCTAACCTCAGGTGATCTGCACACCTCAGCCTCCCAAAGTGCTGGGATTACAGGCATGAGCCACTGTACCTGGCCGAACAAATCTTACATATTACGCTTGTTTGGGACCCACAGAAACAATTCTACCTGACAAAATCTTATTCCTTCATATGTAATTTCTCTAAAGGAGAAATTTAATTTGTCTCCTTCTGGCAGGGAGAAAGTAATGATAAAGAACAAGGCTGAGAAACACTGATGATGTAGTGACTTAAAACCAAGGAGCCCTTTGGGATTTCACGTTAGAAAAAAGACAGAAGCCAGAGAATCCGCAGAGAAGAGGACTAAGAGAGAAGCTGGAGGAAACAGAAAAACTATTTCATGCATGACAAAGCATTTCAAGAGAAGGTCACCGCTATAGAAGCCATCAGTAAAACTGATAATAGTAAATATGCTGAAAGAAAAATTAAAAAAGGAACAAACTGAAAGAGACAAAAGTTCAGTGGTGACCTCCAAGGGGGCAATTTTGGTACGAGAAGAGAGCACAGGCGCTGGGTTTACATAAAGAACATGGAAAGGCCTGGTTTACCACCTGGAAGTAACGACTTCGCCCTGTAGCACTTTCCTTACTCCCCGGGATTAGCTGAAAATAGAAATTGAAAGGCCAGTTACTGAGGGAAGAAAACCAGGGCCCCCTGTGGATTGAGGGAGAGAAAAACCCTGAAAGCTACCACTATGGCACATTTTTCAGTGTGTGTGTGTTCTGTTTTTAAACAGGGTCTCACTGTCACCAGAGCAGGAGTGCAGTGATGTCATCTCAGCACACTGCAACCTCAACCTTCCCAGCTCAAAAGATCCTCCCACCTCAGCCTCCTGAGTAGCTGGGATTATAGGTAACTGCCACCATGTCTGGCTAATTTTTTAATATTTCGTAGACACAAGGTTTTGCTGCGTTGCCCAGGCTGGTCTTGAACTCATGAGCTCAAGCGATCTGCCTGCCTCAGCTTCCCAAACTGCTGGGATTACAGGCATGAGGCACTGTGCCCGGCCACTTTTCAGTGTCTTTTTGTAGAATGTCTGCTTTTGGCTACAAAACGGCAATTTCACATGGTTCAATCTAGTAGGTACACATTCATCTCCCCATCTAATTAAAATTCCTTATCAACATATTTTTTAATGGCTACATACTTTTCTGTGATCCATGATAATTTGCGTGACCAATCCCATGATACATTTAGTGAGTAAATAATTTTTTCAGTATTTTAAATAATTCAGTAATAAGTATCTTTGTTCACAATTTTCAGTTGGAGTAACTGATTATTGCCTTATAACAGATATCTAAAAAATAATGAAAATGTTTAAGGCTCCTTGATTCAGGCAGGCAAAAAGTGTTTTATCTGGCTCATGCCTGTAATCCTAGCCACTTTGAGGCCAAGGTAGGAGAATCACTTGAACCTGGGAGGTGGAGGTTGCAGTGAGCTGAGATTGTGCCACTGCACTCAAGCCTCCAGCCTGGGTGAAAGAGGGAGGCTCTGTCTAAAAAAAAAAAAAGTGTTTTCCCTGGGTATGAGAATATCTCACCACAAGTTTTGATTATTTTGGGGAGGGCATGAATTCCTGAATGTGTAAGAAAAGAAATAATGGAAACTGGATATTGCAAGGCAGGGGGAGGACATTCAATGAAAAATAAACTCCAAGCAAAGATGGCACAAGACCAATGTGGGGGAAATGTGGGAAAGGTAAGAGTACAAAGAAGCAAGTCACCATTACTGGGAAAGACCACAACCTCCTGCAGAGGCAGAAGGGAAGTAAGTGAGTAGATCAGGTAAAACAGTAGCAAATGGGAAACATCCCAGAAATCTCTGCTTTTGACATAGACCACAAGGTATCAGAGAACTCCTGGAACACTGAAAAAGGGACTCCTGTTGTGGATTAGCCTGGCTTATAACTTGCTATGATGCCTGGTGCTCTTTGGGGTTCACTTGCCATTATATAATGATCTTTATCTTGTTCCACCTGAGAGATCACACTTGGGAAACTCACAGGGATTGGGTGATGTGCAGAAAGCAAAATCAGTCCCACCTCTAGCTTATAAAGGATGGAACAGGTATGGGTTTCGAGACAACCCAGTAAAACTACCATTCTCCAATTCTTAGAACAGTCAGAAAACATCCTTTTGTGCCAAAAAGGAAGTAGGAAACAAAGATGCCCATGGGCAGGTGTCCAGGTCCACATGTCCTTACCCACCAAGACCAAGTTCCTGTTGTTTCCCAGCATCACAGCTCTGCACAGGTTCCTGGGAGCAGAGTCCAGGTTGCCCCGCTCCTCCTCGGTGAAGGCCATAGAGGCATCCTTGAATGTAACTGGTTCCTAAAACATTAAGCAGATTCCTCCTCAACAAACAACCATCTGTACAAATGCCCTGGAAGGGGTGTGAAGTCAGCAGCACTGAAAAAGGTAAGAAAGGTATAGACTAAGTCTGCAGCTCAGGGGATCTGAGTGAGCTAAGTCAAATTTTGTTGGAAGATCTTTCCTTTTCACCTCCTTGGCTACTTCCATCCAAATCATTTCCCTTGTGCCTACAAAACATGTCTAAGCTCAAGTTCTCAGCTACTGACTCTTTCCTTGTCACTGTCTTCTCGTGTCATTGCTGAGTTGTCGTCTTCACCCCATTCCCACCATTATTCTGACAACCTTAACCCTCTCAGAAATAATGTACCCAACCCTCTGACCTCACGTTTCTTCATCTCCACAGTGCTAATGATCTCAGCCACATTTCATTAAACTGTGATGACCATAATCAGGAGTCCACTACCTGGACCCCTCTGCTCTTAAAATATTAATCTCCCTAATAGTCTACACTTTAAAAATCACTTCCTATGCTTTCTGTTTTTCCTCCTCCCTCATAGTTGCTTCATCAAGGTCATCACCCTTAACCCTTCCTCTCTTTTACCTCTCAGCCATAGTATGCTTCTGACCTCCAGGTTTGTATCCATCATATGTCCTTTCTTCTTCTAAACTAAGTAGTTGAACATTACTGGGAAAATAAAACAGCACATATATACACAGCCATAAAACACTCTCCTCAGGGATCCCTTGGCTTAAAATACTATCCACTGCTAAATATTTATTTCCAGCCCTAACCTCTCCCCTCACCTCCGGACTCCAACTTTCTACCTTTTAACATCTACACTGGGACGTATAAAGGTGCTTAAAACTTAACAGGTCCCAGCATTTGGGGAGGCTGAGGGGAGGCTGAGGTGAGCAGATCACTTGAGGTCAGGCGTTCAAGACCAGCCAGGCCAACATGGTGAAACCCTGTCTCTACTGAAAATACAAAAATTAGCCAGGTGAGGCAGTATGTACCTGTAGTCCCAGCTACTCAGGAGGCTGAGGTGGGAGGATTGCTTGAACCCAGGAGGTGGAGGTTGCAGTAAGCCGAACAAACAAAACACTTAACAGGCCCCAACAGAACTCCTGCTCCCAGCAATCTCCATCAATATCTGCCCTTCCGCAGTCGTCCCCATTTTAGTAAACAGCCACAAGAACCACTCAGTTGCTCAAACCAAAATCCCAGAAGTCATTTCATTCTCATCTTCACATCTCAGCCATCACCCACCTCCTTTACCTCTAAGGCATACTGGCAACCACCCAGCTCCGCCTCCCTACACTGTCACCTCTCTAGGCCTAGGCGGCACTTGTCTCACGTGTGCCAACCTCCTGCTTGATCTGTCTCTACTCTTGTTACCCCAAACATGAGTTTTCCACATGGCAGCCAAGGTGATCTTTTAAAACAAAAACCAGGCCAGTGTGAAACTCTCCAAAGGCTTTTCAGAGGCCACTGAGTAAAATCCAGAGTCTTCATCCTGGCCCGTGAGGCTCTCCCGTCACCTCCCCAACCTTGGCCTCTCTTATGATCATACTCAGCACCAGGTGCCTAGGAGGCCCTTGAACCACATCAAATTCATTGTAGCTTTCGTGCTAGCTGCCCTCTCCCTTCCTTATCCTTCAGCTCTCAGCCCAACTGTTGCCACCTCAGAAAGCAGGTTCCTGACCATCTAATCCACAGGAGCACCCTGTAGCTATCATTTACCTGGTTTAATTAATTTCTTCTTACGACTTATGCCTCACCTTATTTTCTTATTTATTCGCTTGCTTTCTTATTTACTGTCCCCACTGAGATCTAAGTTCCCCGAGAACAGAGAGGCTGCCTCATTTGTTTATGATTGCATCCTCAAGACCTCAAGCAGGGCCTGGGACTTAAGAGGAGTCCAAATATTTATTCAGTCACTGTCAGCAAATCTGGTTCCCTCCAGGGGTCTGTCTGATGAAGCAATGCTTCTTAAACTACCTGTGGTGAAGAACCAGTTTTTTGTTTTTGTTTTTCAAGTTCACAATTTTAGTACTTATATCTGCACAGTGCATGGGCTGGCACCACTCTCTAAGGCACATTTTCAAAAGTAGAGTGATAGAATACATAAAAAGTCATAACAGCCATTTCATAAATTCGATCAGCTAAGCCAGCTTCAGCCTGAGGCTAAAGAGGCACCACTTCCTCCTTCCTTGGGCCTGCGCTGCAGGAGTGACATGACTTACCCAACTCGTCACCAGTGGGGAAGGGAAGGATGAGGGTAAAGATAAAGGTAAGGATGGGTACTTTCTCCAAAGCTTTCTGTTCAAGGTCTCTGGTCTCCACTCTGAGGAACAGGGCTGGAAGAGAAGCCTGAAGCCCCTGAGTAAACGTAGGACAAACAAGCAGAAGCAAAGGCTGCTGCCTTCAAGCTCCATCACCACATCCTTTAGCAAGGCATGACGGCATATTACAAGCAAGTGGGCTGGCTGCTCTTCCCAACCAGACCTTCTCTTTAGACCACAGAAAAAAAGATTTCTTTCTCTTTAAGGCTAATCTCTCCTGTGCATTCTAGATCAAATCCCTTCTATCTTCAGAGATGCAAGCCCATCAATTATCTTTTATCTCCTCTGTTTTTTATCTGTCTTATATCCAGTCTGGATTGTCTAATCTTCCTTCTCTACCTCAACAATATTCAAGCCATTTCAGATCCTGTCAATTCTACCTCCTAAATTTCCCTCCAGTGTGTTACCTCTTTTCCATTTCCACTGCCAATCTTAGTAAGACCCTTATTATTTTTTCTTACCTAGGCCCGAATAACTCTTTACCAATTCTTTGTAGTACAATTTTAGTCATCTTTTAGTCCCTAGGTTAGACAATCAGAGTTTAATTTTTTAAAGTCCTGAAGATAAAGTGGCAGGCAGGATTCCATGCTGAGAAGGGAAAGGATACGTTGATGGACGACTAACTTAGTGTAGGTAAAAAAATGACAGGAATAGACCAAATAAGAGGAATCACTGTGGCGAGGGAAGGGAGAAAAGGAAAGGAAATAGTGCTCCTGTTAAAGCAAGACAAAGCTGGGACTGAAAGACTGAATAATCAACAGTCTTCCCAGGTGTCAGTGGCACTAAGGAGTCACTCCAAGGCTGTGCTCCTGCTTACAGTAGGGAGAGCAGACTCAATATTCTGAAGGCCAATCGAAGAGGAAGGTCACAAGATCAATCGTTTCCTGTTCCTATCAGACAAACGTCAACCTCCTCAGAACCATATACATGTCATTATGGGGCTTTCCACTTCTTTGCAGAGCCCATCTCTGCTGTATCTAACAATTTACTTTGAAATGGAAAAGCAGGACGAGACACACTAGATTACCTGGAGTCACCTAACACATCACACTTCGTCTAGCACAATCCTTTCCACAGTAAGCCCTGACTTATGGAGTTCTCCCATCTATTTTAGAGCTTTCAGTCTCAGGACAATCAATAACCCTCTTTCTGAAGCATGAGGATGAATTAGAATTCTCCTCCTCTGAGATCCTATAGCATCTTTCACATCCCTATATTATAGCTATTAAATCCATCTCCCAAGTTTGCGGTAAGATTCTGAAGGATAGGGGCCACGCTCAACTCATCTTTGTTTCTTGAGACAGAGTCTCACTCTGTTGCCCAGGCTGGCGTGCAGTGGCATGATCTTGACTCACTGCAAGCCCTACCTCCCGGGTTCAAGCAATTCTCCTGCCTTAGCTTCCCAAGTAGCTGGGATTACAGCTGCCAACATGCCCAGCTAATTTTTATATTCTTAGTAGAGATGGGGTTTCACCATGTTGGCCAGGCTGGTCTCCAACTCCTGACCTCAGGTGATCCTCCCACCTCAGCCTCCCAAAGTGCTGGGATTACGGTTGTGAGCCACCATGCCTGGCCTCAACTCATCTTTAAATCCCCAGCAACGAGCACAATTGACTTGGAATCTGAAAGATAAAGATAGATTCATATCCAATTTAAATGAATAATAATACAACTAAAAGAAAACCTAAAGATAGTAAAATCCAAGACCCTCAGTTTACAGATGAAAAACCAAAGTTCATAAGGGTGAAGTGACTTATCCAATGTCACGGAGGAAGGGAGAAGTGAACTAAGACTCCTGCCTTTCAGTATACCTAAGGACAACGTCTGGTACATAGAAAACACGCAGTGATTGGAATGAAGTCCTTTCTTTAAATGAAAACACACACCAGAATCTCAAAAGTTACCAAACTAGCAATACCCAGTTGCAGCGGCAATGAATAACTAATCATCAGGGAACAGGCAGAAGTGAAGGAAGGAAAATACATGGATTCTACTCAGGTTAATCTTTCTTGAAGTCCTCAATTACTTTTAGGGCACAGAGAAGCCAAGCTCTCAGTACCTCGATACAGACTTTTCCAAGAGCTCGTGTGTGTGACGGCTGTATTTGCCAAGTAAAAAGATGGCCTTTGCTGGTAGTGTTAAAAACCAACTTTTTTTCCTTAAAACCCAGTCTGATATTTTATTCAAACAACTTCTGGTATGATGATCTGTTTAGTTAATGGAGAAACAACAGCCTGAAGTTAGAAAACACAGGGTTTACTTCTGGCTTGCTGCTCTCTGCAAGAAAGGACAAGACACCTTCCGTCAGCTCCCTCAGAGTTAGAGCTCTCCACCATAAAATGCCAGGACAGGGCAAAGAGGGGGCCGACCATCTCAAACACTCTGGGAGTCTAAGGGTTAGTTTTGAGGTAACCTCCTACAGATGGTTTTACCAAGACAAATGCGAACTTTCTTTTTGAAAAAGTATGACTTGGTAATTTTTATTGGAACAGTTAAATATGTAGACATCTTAATGAAAGAGAACAAAACCTGAGTATAAAAGACGAATAAGTCATTTTACCTACTTTAGGGACACTTATATCAAGTGTATAGAGAGAAACTTCACAATAAACCTTTGGATGTACAAAGATCAACAGAATAAAAAATGAGTGAAAATCTCACTATGTCTAGAAGAGAGGACGAAGCTTAGTTCTTAAAAAAACGCCACAGAGAGTTCTGATGCATAGCCTGGTTGAAAAGCATTTCTACGAGTGATTTTCTAACCACTGTGCTGCCATTTAACACATTTCCTCGTTTTTGACTCTTTCACAGTTAATAAATGACCACTATTAATATGCATACTTTTTGTGTACAGGTAACATAATACGCTCATCAAGATGGTAAGCTCCTTGAAGAAAATCACGGTGGTTTATCATTCTATCTGTTTTGCTGAGACCACTTAGCACTGGGATGAGTATGGAATAGCTTGGAATGACTTTCAATGTGAGTGAAATGTCTGGCAGGAAAAGGCAGGCTTTGAAAGGCTCCCCATGAGAGCACAGCCCAGTGTTCTGAGGAGCGGAATAAATTCACAGAGGCAG
Organism: Cacajao melanocephalus; assembly: GCA_963573385.1. Classification (NCBI taxonomy): domain Eukaryota; kingdom Metazoa; phylum Chordata; class Mammalia; order Primates; family Pitheciidae; genus Cacajao; species Cacajao melanocephalus. The sequence goes on along the minus strand of CAUYLG010050222.1, from coordinate 90,671 downwards.
GGTGAGTGAAAACTATCTGTGCAGAGCCTGGTGACATCATCTGCTAGCTACATGCCCTTAGTATCTTAATGTCCATACACCCATAACTATAAAACACCGTACTGGGGCCTGACAATAAATAAAACAACACATCTCACAGGGACATTTCAGAGAGATGGCATTTTAGGAGAAATGGAACGCCAACTCACCCAGATCTTGGTCATTTCTTACTCCCAGGGAGGATGGGTTCCTGGAAAGGCAGTTAGGGAAAGAGAAACAGCCATGAAAATCAAGCCCAGCAAGACTGCAGGGAAAAAGTTACTCCGCCCCTGCCTCTGACGCCTCTTCAGTCAACACTTCCTCTCGCACTCCCTCCATGAGGTGAGAGGTGACGCCTTTTCTGTCACCACCTTCATCTCTCTCTACAGGGCTTTCGATTAAACAAGCCTAGTATTCCCCTTAAAACGAAGAGGCTAAGTAAATCCCGCAGCAGCCGGCAGCTCTAAGTCATGCCCATTTCCTCTGACTTTCTGATCTCTGCCCTAAAGTTCTAGTTAAGAGCAGGAGCTCTCAGGTTATACCACCGCCTCTCGGGATGGATTTCGGTTGCCCAAGACGCCTTCCCCGATCTCATTCTCAGGAGCCTGGCTGGTTCCTGCAGTGCGGGGGCTCAGATCCAAGCTCTTTTCAGCCAGGGCAGTGCCGCTGCGGACAGAAACCCCAGTTTCTCACGGGACCCCCGCTACGTCGCTTAGCGTCCACCGAAACCCCCCTGCAATAACGCCCGTCACAGGCGAGGAAGAGGCCGGCGTGGCCAACCACGAAGCCCTCAGCCGGCCCAAGCCTGAGCTTGGCCGGGCAAGAGGAGGGGCCCTCGGAGGCGCGGCCGTTCAGCCGCAGGGCCCAGCAGGCTTCAGTGTGGCCGCAGCCCGGCCCCGGGGGCGCAGCAGCTCGGAAATGCGGCGCCGGGACACACGTGCCTCCGCGGGCCGCGCCTCCGCAGCTCGCGTGCCCTACCACCGCCGCCCTCCCGGCTTTCGCAGCTCGGCGGCCCAGCGCCTTCCCCGCAGCACACCCATTTCCTGACCCTGAACGCCTCTGCCAGGGGCCGGGGCAGCCCTGCCAGTCTCACCTCCCACGTGGAACCCCGCACCGTCAAGGGCCAGATTCCGGATGCTGACGCCTCGCGCGCCGAGGGCTTCGAAATACAAGTCCCAGCAAGCCGCGGGCGAGCCACGCCCACTTCCGGCGCGGGCCCGGGTGCTTTGCGCTGCGCAGAGCGGGATTCCTGACAGGGGGGCCTGTCTTTGCCGTTTTTTGAGTTAGCGACGGGTGTATTCAAGTCCTCGTCATTTTTTATTACAAACGCGTAAGATTTGTTTTACGAATGCCTGTTAAGGTGTTTTTCATTTGTTAAAATACTCTTGGGAGAAAAGGACGTAAATACCCATAATTTCATCTTTACCTTTCAAAACATTCTGAAGTATTTGCCATTCTGCATCTTCAATCTCACTTCTGAAGTTTATACATTTAACAGATATTATTTGAGAGCCAACCGTGTATCAGGAGCTGTTCAAGATGCTTGCACAAAAGTCACTGCCCTATTCTAGTGGAAACAAGCAATCCATAAATATAGTAAATGGTGTCGTGTGTGTCATGTGGTGGTACGAAAGCACAGAGCTGGGTTGGGGGTTGCGGGGTGCGTGTGTGGGTGTGTAGGGCTGGGGTGCACTTTGCAATTTTAAATAAGGGATCTTAACAAGCACAGAAGGTGAGGGAATTAGACAAGTGGCACCCAGCAGTCGGAACTCTCCTAAACGCACACAAGGGTTGTTTATGCCAAAATTTTACATTTCTTTCATTCCTCACCGAGTGACACAGAGCTACCCATTTGGTCTCTTCCCTAATTCCTTTCTTTCACATTTATTTTGGAGGGGAAAGAGCTGTTGCCTGGACCTCTCTTCTACATCCTCCCCCTTCCTTGGTGTCTTACTGTCACAACAAATTACCACAAACTTAGTAGTATAACAAACATTTATTCTTTTACACTTCTGGAGGTGCCAAGTCTGAAATCAGTTTTGCTGTCTAAAATCAATGTTGGCGGGGCTAGTTCCTCCTGGAGGTTCTAGATGGGAATATTTCTTTGTCTTTTCCAGCTCCCAGTGACTGTTTACATTCCTTGGCTTGTGGCCCGCTCCCTTATTTTCAAAGTGCATGACTGCAATCTCTGCCTTCATCATCACATCACATGCTCAGGCACTGACTCCTCCTGGATCCTTCCAATAACAGCTGTTGTGATTATATCAGGCCCAGGTGGCCAATCTGGGATAATCTCTCGATGTCAAGATCCTTAATTTAATCACATTTCAAAAAATCCTTCTTGCCATAGAAATTAACATCCACAGCTTCTGGGGGTTAGGACATGGACATATTTGGGGGGCTGTTATTTCAGCCTGTGATGCTTGGAGAGGCCCATGCCCCTTCAGTCTCCTCCTAAGAGATGCTCTCTTACCTTTTGCCTGGGGAACACAAAACGTCTCCCTTGGACCTTACTCCTCTCCTCATTCTTCAGTGGAAAACCACAAGCTCTTCCCTATTTAGATTCTGCCACCCTTGCCCTGACCCTCACTTCCTCATATGCTCACTTCCCTCCTCATGCAACTAAAGAGGCCATGGCCCATCGTTATGACCAGTCCTGTGTATGTGCAGTTACCCTTAACTCTTGCCTTAGGCTTTCTTGGTTTTATTCTCCTGATAGAAACCCAAATCTGCTTGAATCCAGTTCCTGGCCTGAGCCTGTGTGGCAGAGATGGTTTGAGAAAACCACATGGCTGGCATGATTGGTCTCATTTTCAGTTTATAACCATTAAGTTCAAGTGGGCCCTTCATGCTGCCTGGCTATCCTACATTTCTTAGTCCATCCATTCTCCTAAGTGACTGTTTCACAGCTTCTACTCTCTTTTCATTATTTATTTATTTTTTGAGCCAGGCTGGAGTTTACTAGTGTGATCTTGGCTCACTACAACCTCTACCTCCTGGGCACAAGCGACCCTCCCACCTCAACCTCCTCAGAACCTGGGACTATAGGCTTGTGTTACTACGCCCGGCTAATTTTTGATTTTTTTGAGACGAGGTTTCACCATGTTGTCCAGGCTGGTCTCCACCTTCCAGGATCAAGCGATCCTCCTGCCTCAGCCTCCCAAAGTGCTGGGATTACAGGCTGAGTCACTGCACCTGGCCTTCTACTCTCTTTTCAAGCCACCAACATCTCCTCCATCGCACCGAGCACGGATGACTTTGCTTTCTGGTACTGAGAAAAGAGAACTTCTGTACCCTCACAAGCACATCTGTCCTCCTTTCTGCATTAGAACCTGTATGCTCTACTTTTCATTCTGAGTGACTGGCCCTAGTTCCTAGTTCCTAAGAAAATTCTCTTGCATCCTGAATGTTAACACCTTTCTCACGAATGAGGGAATTTTCTCTCTTCTGTATTTCAAGATTTTCATTTTGTACCAAATTATCAGCATACTGATGAATATGCTATAATATTGTCCATAAAATAAATAAAACCTCTTACCTTGCACCCTATTTCTCTCCAGCCACTACCTCATTTCTCTGCTTTGCTTTACAGAAAAACTCCTAAAAAAATTGTCCCTAAGTGATGTTTACAATTTCTTTTCTCCTGTATTCTCTTTTTTACATGCAAAAACTATAATTTTAACTTAATTTAAAAAACTGATATATAATAGATGCATATATTTTGGGGGTGCATGTGATAATTTGATTAATATGTATAAAGATCAAAGCAGGACATTGGGATGTCTATCACTAAATATTTGCCTTTCTTTATGCTGAGAATATTCAAATTATTCCCTTCTGGCTATTTTGAAATGTACAGTAGGTTAATGTTAACTATAGCTAACCTACTGGTCTATTGGACACCAGGTCTCATTTTTTCTATCTAACTGTGTATTATACCTTGACATAGTTTGGCTCTGTGTCCCCACCTAAATCTAATCTTGAATTATAATCCCCACATGTTGAGGGAGGGACCTGTAATTCCTGTGAGTGGAGGGAGGGAGGTGTTTGGATCATGGGGGCAGTTTCCTCCATGCTGTTCTTGTGATACTGAGTTCTCAGGAGATCTGATGATTTCATAAGTGTTTAGAAGTTCCTCCTTTGTTTTTCTCTCTCCTGCCACCTTGTGAAGAAGGTGCCTGCTGCTTCTTTCAACATGATTCTAAGTTTCTGAGGCCTTCCCAGCCATGTGGAACTGTGAATCAATTAAAACTCTTTTACTTATAAATGACTCAGTTTCAGGCATATTTTATAGCAGTGCGAAAACAGACTAATACATACCCCTTAACCAACCTCTCTTCAGACCCTCGCCTCTACTCTTCCTGAGCTCTGGTTACCACCAATCTACTCTCTATCTTCGTGAAATCCACTTTTTTTTTTTTTTATTTTTTAGTTCCCATGTATGAGAATATGCAATATTTGTCTTTTTGTGCTTGGCTTATTTACTTAAAATCATGACCCCTAGTTCCATCCATATTGTTGCAAATGACAGTATTTCATTCTTTTAAATGACTGAATAATATTCCATTATGTACATATACCACATTTCTTTATCCATTCATCCATTGATGTCCACTTAAGTTGATTCCATATTTTGGCTATTGTTGAATATTGTGAATGTGTTTACATGGGAGTGCAGATACCTCTTCAATATATTGATTCACTTTCTTTTGGACATATACCCTGTAGTGGAATTGCTGAATAATATGGTAGTTCTATTTTTAGTTTTCTGAGGAGCCTCCATACTGTTCTCCATAGTGGTTGTACTAATTTACATTCCCATTAACAGCGTACAAGGATTCCCCTTTCTGCACATCCTCGCCAGCATCTGTTATTCCTCATCTTTTAAATAAAAGTCATTTTAATTGTGGTGAGATGATAGATCATTGGGCTTTTGATTTGCATTTTCTTATGATTAGTGATGTTTAACATTCTTTTTATACCTGTTAGCAATTTATGTCTTCTTTTGAGAAATGTCTATTCAGATCTCTTTTTCCCATTTTTAAACTGATTATTTGTGTTTTTACTATTGAGTCGTTGGAGCTCCTTGTATATTCTCATTATTAATCCCTTGTCAGATGGATGGGTTGCAGTATTTATCCTATTCTGTGGGTTGTCTGTTCACTTTGTTGGTTGTTTCCTTTACTGTGCAGAACCTTTTTAGTTTGATGTAATTCCATTTGTCTATTTTTGCCTTTGTTGCCTATGCTTTTGAGGTCTTATACAAAAAAATCTTTGCCCAGACCAATGTCCTGGAGTGTTTCCTCAATGTTTTCTTCTAGTAGATTCATAGTCTCAGGATTTAAATTTAAGTCTTTAATCCATTTTTATTTGATTTTTGTATATGATGAGAGATAGGGGTCTAGTTTCATTCTTCTGCATATTGTTACCCAGTTCCCCAGCATCATTTATTGAAAAGACTGTTCCTTTCTCCAATGTATGTTCTTGGCTCCTTTGTCAAGAATGAGTTGGCTGTAAGTACATGGATTTGTATCTGGGTTCTCTATTCTGTTCCATTTGACTGTTTGCTTTATGCCAATACCATACTGAGTTGGTTACTATAGCTTTGTACTATATTTTGAAATCAGGTAGTATGCAGTCTTCAGCTTTGTTCTTTTTGCTCAGGATTGCATTGGCTATTTGGGGTCTTTTGTGGTTCCATATGAATTTTAGGATTTTTTTCCTATTTCTGTGAAGAATGTTATTGGTATTTTGATAGAGATTGCATTGAATGTATAAATTGCTTTGAGTAGTATTGTCTTTTTAACAATACTAGTTCTTCCAATCCATGAGCATACAATATCTTTTCATATTTTGGTGTCTTTTTCAATTTTTTTTTTCAGTGTTTTATAATTTTCCTTGTATAGGTTTTGTACTTCTTTGGTTAAATTGGTTCCTATATATTTTATATTCTTTGTAGCTATTGTAAATGGGGACTGCTTTTTATTTCTTTTTCAGATTGTTTGCTGTTGATGTATATAAATGTTACTGATTTTTGTATGTTGATTTTATATCCTGGAACTTTACTGAATTTGTCAGTTCAAAGAGTTTTTTGGCAGAGTTTTTAGGATTTTCTAAATATAAGATCACATTATTGCCAACAAGTCTAATTTGACTTCTTCCTTATTAGTTCAGATGCCCTTTATTTTTTTTGCTTGCCTAATTGCTCTGGCCTGGACTTCCAGAATTATGCTGAATAAAAGTGGTGAAAGTGGGCATCCTTGTCTAGGTCCAGATCTTAGAGAAAGGATTTTCAATTTTTCCCCATTAACTATGATGTTGGCTTTGGGTTTTGTCTAATATATGGCTTGTATTACTTTGAGGTATGGAATACACCCAGTTTGTTGAGCATTTTAAAATCATAAACAGATGCTGAATTTTATTGAATGCTTTCTCAGCATCTATTGAAATTATCATATAGTTTTTGTTCTTGGTTCCATAAATGCAATGTATCACATTAATGTATCGTGTAAATCAATAAATGTTTATTAAACAATACATCATACAAATCAATAAATGTTTAATATTTATTGATTTATGTATGTTGAACCATCCTTCCATCCCTGAGATGAAGCCCACTTGACCATGGTGAATGATCTTTTTAATATGTTGTTGAATTCAGTTTGCTAGTATTTTGTTGAGGATTTTTGTATCTGCATTCATCAGTGATATCAGCTTCTCGTTTTCTTTTTTTGTTGTGTCTGTTTTGGTATCAGGGTAATGCTGACCTCACAGAATGAGTTTGGAAGTATTTCCTCCTTTTCACTTTTTTGAAGAGTTTGAGTAGAATTGATATTAGTTCTTTAAATGTTTGGTAGAATTCAGCAGTGAAGGCACCTGGACTTTTCTTTGATGGGAGACTTTTTATTACAGCTCTGATCTCATTACTTGTTATTGGCTTGTTGATATTTTCTTCATGGTTCAATCTTGGCAGGTTCTATGTGTCCAATTTATGCATGTATTCTAGGTTTTCCAGTTTGTCTTTGTATAGTTGTTCATAGTCTCTAATGTTTCTTTGTATTTCTTTGTTTCAGTTATTATGTCTCCTTTTGTTGTTTCTGATTGTATGTATTTGGGTCTTTTCTCTTTTTTCCTTAGTCTAGCTAAAGGTTTGTTGATTTTATCTTTTCAAAAAGCAAATTGTTTTGTTGATATTCTATATATTTTTTGGTCTCGACTTCATTTATTTCTGCTCTTGTCTTTATTCTTTCTTCCCTTCTAATTTTGGATTCAGTGTGTTCTTGCTGTTCTAGTTCCTTGGAGTGCATTGTTAGATTTTTTTTATTTGAAGTCTACCTTTTCTCTCTCTCTTTCCTTCTTTCTTTCTCTTTCTTTTTGTTCTTTCTCTCTCTCTTTTTCTCTCTCTTCCTTCCTTCCTTTCTTTTTCTTCTTTCTACTTCCTCCCTGTCACCCTCCCTTCCTCTGTCTCTCTCTTTCTCTTCCTTTTCTTTCTTTCTTTTCCCTTCCTTCCCTTCCTTCTTTCCCTTCCTTCCTTCCCTTCCTTCCCTCCCTCTCTCCCTTCCTTCCTTTTCTTTCTCTTTCTTTCTTTTCTTTCTTCTTAAGTCTTGCTCTGTCACCCAGGCTGGAGTGTGCAATTATGGCTTACATCAGCCTCGACTTCCCAGGCTCAAGCGATCCTCCTACCTTAGTCTCCAGAGTAGCTGGGATACAGGTATGTGCCACTACAACAGCTCATTTTAAATATTTTTGGAGATAATAGGTCTCACTCTGTTTTCCAGGCTGGTATCAAACTCTTGGCCTCAAACAGACTTCCCACTTTGGCCTCCCAAAGTGCTGGGATTACAGGCATGAATCACTGTGCCTGGCCTGTCTTTCTGCTTTTTTTAAGTGAAGGTGTTTATTGCTAAAAACTTCCCTCTTAGTACTGCTTTTTCTGTGTTCAATAGATTTTGATATGTTGTATTTCCCTGTTCATTTGTTCAAGAAATTTAAAAATTTTCTTCCTAATTTCTTCATTGACCCATTGGTCACTCAGGAGCATGTTGCATAATTTCCATGTGTTTGTGAAGTTTCTGATGGTTCTCTTCTTCTTGATTTATAGTTTTATTCCACTGTAGTTAGAAAAGATACTTGATATGATTTTTTACTGTTTTTTTTTTTTTCAGACAGGGTCTTGCTTTGTTGCCCAGTCTGGAGTTCAGTGGCACAATGATGGCTTGCTGCAGCCTTGACCTCCTGGACTTATGTGCCTCTTACCTCAACAACCTGAGTGTCTGGGTCTACAGGTACATGCCGCCATGCCCAGCTAATTTTAAAATATTTTGTAGAGATGGAGTTTTACTATGTTGCCAGGCTTGTCTCAAACTCCTGGCCTCAAATAATCCTTCTGCGTCAGCCTCCCAAATTGCTGGGATCACAGGTGTAAACCACCACACCTGGCCTGATTTATACTTTTTAAAGTTTACTGAGGCCAGGCACAGTGGCTCATGCCTATAATCCCAGCACTTTGGGAGGCCAAGGCAGGCAGATCATTTGAGGTCTGGAGTTTGAGACCAGCCTGGCCATGGTGAAACTCCGTTTCTACTAAAAATACAAACATTAGCTGGGCATGGTGGCAGGTGCTTGTAATCCCAGCTACTTAGGAAGCTGAGGCAGAAGAATTACTTGAACCTGGGAGATGGAGGCTTCAGTGAGCTGAGATCGTGCCACTGCACTCGAGCCTGGGTAACAGAATGAGACTCCATCTCAAAAAAAAATTATTAAGACTTGTTTTGTGTCCTAAGATGTGGTCTATTCTGGAGAATGTTCCATGTGCTGATGAAAATAATGTGTATTATGCAGCATTTGGGTATAACTATAGATGTCACTTAGGCCTATTAAGTATAGTGTATAGTTTAATTGTGATGTTACTCTATTGATTTTTTTGTATGGATGATCTGTCCATTACAGAGATAGTCCCCTACTATTATTGTATTGCACTCCATCTCTCATTTCAGACCTATTAATGTTTGCTTTTTAACCTTGGAGCTCCGGTGTTGCATACATAGATATTTATAATTATTATATCCTCCTGCTGAATTGATCCCTTTATCATTATAGAGTGACCCCTTTTGTCTCTTTCTACAGTCTTATTTTGTATTCTATTTGATCTGATATAAACATAGCAATTCCTGCTCTCTTTTGGTTTCCAGTTTTATGAAGCATCTTTTTCCATCCCTTCACTTTCAGTCTGTGTGTGTCTTCAGAGGTGAGGTGGGTTTCTTGTAGGTAGCATATAGTTGGGGCTTATTTCTTTATCTACTCGGTCACTCTATGCCTTTTAACTGGAGAATTGAGTCCATTTACATTCCATTTTATTATTGATAAGAAAGACTTACTACTGCCATTTTGTTGTTTGTTTTCTGGTTATTTTGTAACTCCTATCTTCCTTTCTTATTGTCTTCTTTTGTGGCTAGGTGATCTTCTCTGGTAGTATGTTTTAATTAATTGCTTTTTTACTTCTAGTGAATTTTTTTTTTTTTTGCATTGTGATTCCTGTGAGGTTTGCAAAAAGATATCTTATAGATATAACAAGTTATTTTAAACAGATGACAAATAAACTTTGATCACAAAGAAAAGAAGATAAAAAAAGGAAAAAAAGACCAGTTCTATACTTTAACTCTATCCCCGCATTTTGACTTTTAGTTGTCTGAATTTACACGTATTTATATTACTTACCTCTTGACAGATTGCTATAACTATTATTGTTCATAATAAATCTATCATATCTATCATACCAATTGGTCTCCATACTAAAATTGTGAGTGGATTGTATGCCACAATTACAGTATTAGAGCGTTCTAGGTTTGTCTATATATTTGATTTTACTAGTGGGTTTTGTACTTTCATTTTTTTTTCACATTAGTGATTTTTTTTTTCAGACTGAAGAAGTCACTTGAGCATTTCTTTTAAGATGGGTCTAGTGGTAGTGAATTCTTTTGGGGCTTTTTTCTTTTGAGACAGGATCTCCCTCTCTTGCTCAGGTTGGAGTGCAGTGGCGCGATCTTGGCTCACTGCAGCCTCAACTGCCTGGGCTCAAGCGATCCTCCCACCTCAGTCTCTCTAGTAGCTGAGATTACAGGCATGCACCACCACACCAGGCTAATTTTGTTTATTTTTTGTAGAGATGAGGTCTCACTATGTTGCCCAGGCTGGTCTCCAACTCCTGAACTCAAGTGATCCTCCTACCTTGGCATCCCAAAGTGTTAGGACTATAGGTGTGAGCCACTGTGCCTGGCCTGGTATGTTAGAATCATAGGAAGCAGTGTCAAATAAGAAATGATGTTTAGAGCCTGGGCAACATAGTGAGACCCCCGTCTTTCTAAAAAACTAAAAATTAGCTGGATATGGTGGCTAATGCCTGTTGTCCAAGCTACTTGGGAGGCTGAGGTGGAAGGATGGTTTGAGCTCTCGATGTGGAGGCTGCAGAGAGCAGTGACTGCCACTCCAGGGTGGATGACAGAGAGAGATCCTGTCTACAGAAGAAAGAAATGATGTTTAACTTCCTATGATTCGTATTTGCATAAATATGTGCTTTTTCTTTCTTTTTTTTTTTTTTTGAGAGAGTCTCACTCTGTCACCCAGGCTGTAGTGCAGTGGCACAGTCGTGGCTCACTGCAGCCTGGACTACTGTGCTTAAGTGATCCTCAGGCTTGTGCCACGATACCCAGCTAATTTTTTGTATTTGTTGTAAAGATGGGGTTTACCATGTTTCCCAGGCTGATCTCAAATTTATGCGCTGAAGAGATCCTCAGCCTTGAACTCCCAAAGTGCTGGGATTGCAGATGTGAGCCAGCATGCCTAAATCAATTTTGTTTTGTGAGGGGGGGGGTGAGAAAATCACTTTATTTTAATTAACTCTCAAACAATAAAATTACAACAGCTAGTTTAAGGAGACCACAGATCCAGCCCAAAATTCTACACCATCTCGGTGAAATTCTACACACTGAGAATACCCTCTTCCATTGCAATTCTGAAGCAGAAAAGATGTGAATGACAGAGGAGAAGTTTAACTGATGGTTTTATACTTTATACCTTTACTGTCAGTTATATTTTTAGACTTCTTGATTACGTGATTCCATTTGCACATCCGTACTGTTTCTGCAGCTCATTGAAACCTCACAGAGCTTTATGTCACCCTAGTTCTGGGCACGCTCCAAAAACTGTTGGATCTCAGAAGCAAGGCTGCTGCTGCTATGTTGGCTGGGTTCCCTGAGGTTCATGGTAAGTGAGGCCGGGCCTTGGAGGCTCAGCATTATTTCTTCCACTAAAGTCCCCAGTGTGTGCCCAACAGTAGAGCCCGCAGCCACGCCAGCTGCAGAGGTGGCCATCAGAGCTAGCTACCAAGGTGCAGCAGCAGGAAAGCCAACTGCAAAGGGTGGGGCTGCTGCTGGCGGCTGAGCTGTGGTGCTGGGCTGGGTGCAGTTCTCATCTCAGGTGCCTGGATGGCTGGAGGGGCCATGCAAGGGAAGATGCGGCTTCCACACAGCATCATGCTGCACAGAGGCTTGGCCTGTGAAAGCCTGCAAAGAGCCCAATGCCATAAATGTGTTACTAACATGTGTTTCAAAATTGTATGAGATTTCTAAAAAAAGTCGATATCTTGGTTCATGTAGTAAATTGCTTTAATCTGATGGTTTTCTTCATAGCGCTTTTAGCTCTATGCAAATCCTGAAGTGTTATGTCCTCAAGGATATTCATGGAAAGGACCAGGACTTGTACTCTTGAATATAGGCTTCTGATAGCATTGGAGATCATCCTATTAGACTATATAAAAATTTATAGAGGCTGGGCACGATGGCTTATGCCTATAATCCCAGCACTTAGGGAGGCCGAGGTAGGTAGATCATGAGATCAGGAGATCAAGACCATCCTGGCCAACGTGGTGAAACCCCATCTCCACTAAAACACAAAAAATTAGCTGGGCATGGTGGCACACACCTGTAGTTCCAGCTACTTGGGAGGCAGAGGCAGGGGAATTGCTTGAACCCAGAAGCAGAGGTCCGTGAGCTGAGATCGTGTCATTGCATTCCAGCCTGGCAACAGAGTGAGACTTCGTCCAAAAGAAACAAAAATAAAAACAAAATAACAACAATAAAATGTACAGAACACTAATAAAAAAACTGGTGTGCTCAAGAAGATCACTAATTGTGTTAGTCCATTCTTGCACTGCTATAAAGAATACCTGAAAGAAAATGTAATTTATAAAGAAAAGAGGTTTATTTGGCTCACGGTTCTGCAGGCTGTCTAGGAAGCATGGCTGGGGAGGCCTCAGGAAAACTTCCAATCATGGCAGAGGGGAAGCAGGCCCATCTTACATGGCCAGAGCAGGAGTAAGAAAGAGAAAGGAGCTGCTACACACTTCAAACAACCAGATCTTGTGAGAACTCATTCTCATGAGAACAGCACCAAAAGGGAAATCTGTCCCCACAACCCAATCACCTCCCACAGGGCCTGACCTCCAACATTGGGATTACAACTTGATGTGTGATTTGGGTGGGGACATAGATTCAAACCATATCACTAACTCAACATCAAGCAGAAAAAGAATTAATTACATGGGACTTAACTGATGGAGGAGTGAAATGATTTTTATGTCTTTTTGTTTGAAACATTGCTGATTCTTTTTATGTTTTGTTTTATGGAGTCAAGAAAACTTTTTTTTCTTTTGAGCTATTTATAACTCACAGAAATTGGGTAAAATATACTTTTTTTTTGGAAATGGAGTTTCACTCTTGTTGACCAGGATGGAGTACAATGGTGCAATCTTGGCTCACTGCAACCTCCGCCTTCTGGGTTCAAGTGATTCTCCTGCCTCAGCCTCCTGAGTAGCTGGCATTACACGTGCCTGCCACCACACCCAGCTAATTTTTACATTTTTAGTAGAGGAGTTTCACCATGTTGGCCAGACTGCTCTCGAACTCCTGACCTCAAGTGATATGCCCTCCTTGGCCTCCCAAACTGCTGGGATTATAGACATGAGCCACCATGCCCAGCCTAAAATATATAGTCGTGAGCAAGTTGAGACATTTACCTTTCTCTCTGCCTGATTTCTCCAGAATTCGGAAACTATTTGTGTGTATTCCTACATTATGGCAATATAGTTATTTGCATAAGCTCAGTAAGAATCTATTTTTCTTTTCAACAGGACACAATTGGAGACACTTTTTTTTTTAAACCACCATTTTGACTGGAATGACGTATTTTCTGATATGACCAGACTGCTTTGAAGAACTGAAGTTGACTTGTAAAATCAGTAGACTTGGGGAATGACTGGTCTGGTGCCTTGTCTACACAGTTCCCTTACAAGCTTCCTGACCTTGTGGTAAGAAAAGAATATCAGTTTCTGACAGGCACAGAAACCTCAAGATATTTTGAGACCTCTAGAAAGAGGAATTTATCCAGTTTGTACAGGTATTACAGATACAGTCTGATGGTGAATCCTTGGCTTGGTCACTGTACTCCAGCCTGGGTGATGGAGTGAGACTCTGTCTCAAAAAATACAAAAATTATCTGAGCGTGATGGTGCACACCTGTAGTCCTTGTCAATCAGTGTTCTCATACATGCACCTTTGGATACTTGGCTGATTATCTCCTTAGGATGAAGCCGTGGAGGGGCACTCAGTGGGTCACCGGATGTGCTCACAGTATGCTCCTTACCTTTCTGGCTGTGAGTCCCTTCTCTTAAAGTTCTCACTATCCCAGGCCCCCCAGGGTGATCTTTTGAGAAAAAGGTCTGCTCCTATCTCATCCTGTGTAAAACTTTCCAAAGCTTCCCACTACCTGCAGGGAAAGGTCCAAATTTCATCCTGGCCTAGCCTGTTGCCAGCCTTGGTGCCGCCCACTGACTGGAGTACCACATCTCCACTTGGCCTTGAGTTTATCTGAAAAATGGGGACATATCACACCATCCCCTTCACATTGCCAAGTGGCTAAAGAAGTAAGGAATTTAAGCATTTAGCACAGAGCCTGTCTCTCTGTAAGTTTTAGCTGGTAGTGATTGAAACAGTGAACTCCCCATTTTGAGTCCTTAATCTCTATTATGAGTAAATAATGTTCTTTTCAAATGATTGATGTGATTCCTGCAGGCTCTGCCTACATCTATCCACTGGCAACTGATACTCTGTCCAGGCCCCACACAGCACTTACAGTGGAGTGTACTAAGAGAGGGTGTCTCTTAGTCTTGGGCCACAGAAGTGAAATTGATATTTTAGTTCAGATAGGAAGGATGGAGAGGAGTTGGTCAGAACAAGAGTAGGGGCCCGAGTTAGGCAAGCAGAAGGAAGAGCCCAGGGCAGCTCCCAGATGGGTCCAGCTCCCTAGGTGGGGTGCCACGTGAGCAGGGTGGGTATAGGGAGAGGTGAGGATGGCAAAGCAGGCAGGAAAGGCTGGAGGGCCCCATGGGTTAGGCAAGGAGTTCAGACAGTCAAGGAATGATGGAAAGCCAATGGGGGCAGTTTTGCTTTGGGATATAACAATGACTGTTGGTACCTAGCTCTGCTATTTACTAGGTGAGGGACCAAAAACAAGTTACGTTCTCTGAGCCAACTTCTTCATCTGCAAAATGAGAATGATAATTGTACCTTCTTTGGTGGTGAGGGCTCAGTGCAGTGACGTATGTAAAGGGCTCTGCATGTCCTCTGGACACAGCAAATGTCAGCTGTATATAAACAAATGCAGGCTCTGGATCGGACCCCCAAAATAAGGAAAGACTGGTCCTCAGGTGCCCTTGCTGGAAAAAGTTGGATGGTCCCTTTGGAACCTGGTAAAATACTAGTAATAGTAATCATTAATGTCATAACCACATTCACAGACCCAGCTTAGAGTCAGGTCTCCTGGTTTCCTAATGGGTTTATCCACCATGTTTTGGGTCACATGGCCTGTCGTTTCAGACTTGAGGCCACTGACTGACTTCGCCAGTGTGTTCTGCTCTCCCATTACCTTCTCTCCCAAGCCCTTCCCCCTAGAGGCTAGGAAAGGATCTTGCAGGTGACGTAAAGAGAGTGGAAGGGAGACAGTCAGAGTGCTCCGTCAGCATCAACTGTGTCTCTTCAGGAGGTCAGAGAGTGGTTTTTAATGATGACAATCTCTTTTGACTTGATAAGACAGTGTAGTGTGGCATAGGATAAAGATGACATTTCATTGGAGTGAAGAATGGACTTTTCAATGAATGGTGCTGGGATGATTATTCAGTCATCTGAGATAAACTTACATCTTATCATTTATACTATTTGAACTTTATAAAAATAAATTACAGAGTATTAAGGGAAAACAAAGAGCAAAACACATACAACAGTAAGTGTTAGGGATTGAATTGCATCCCTCCCCCCAGTAAATGTATATGTTGAAGTCTTAGCCCCCAGTACCCAGAATGTGACCTTATTTGGAAATAGGGTCTTTGCAGATGTAATCAAGTTAAGACAAGATCATTACAGTGGGCTCTACTCCAACATAACTGGTATTCTTCTAAGAAGAGGAAATGTCATACGAAGACTGAGATGCACAGAAAAATACCATGTGATGAGCGGCAGAGATTGGAGTGATACAGCTGCAAGCTAGGAATGAGGATGCTAGTGAACACCAGCAGCTGAGAAGATTCAAGGAAGAATTCTACCCAGAGTCTCAGAAGGGACCAGCCCTTCTGAAACATTGATTGTGGACTTCTTACCTCCAGAACTGTCAGAAAAATCATTTCTGTTGTTGAAGTTTGTTGTACTTTGTTGCAGCAGCCCTAGGAAATGAATACAACCACAATTCAATTTGGGAACATTTCACCACCCCTAAAAGAAACTACAGGCACATCAGCAGTCACTCTCCAATTTCTCCCATGCCCCACCACCTCCACCCCTTCTCTCCCTCTGGCCACTGGCACCCATTCATATATTTTCTGTGTCTATGGATTGCCTTTTCTGGATACTTTATATAAAGATATGTCATACAATGTGTGACATTTTGTGACTGTCTTCTTTCACTTAACATGCTTTCCAAGTTCATCCATGTTGTGGCATGTATCAGTATTTCATTCCTTTTATTGAAAAATGTTATTCCATTGTTTGGGTATGCCACGTTTTGTTTATTCATTCGCTAGTTATGGACATTTGTGTTGTATCAGTTTTTTTGCTGTTATGAATAATGCTGATATGAACAAGTTTTTATGTACAAGTTTTTTGTGTGGATGTATATTTCATTTCTCTTTGGTACATATCCAAGACAGGAATAACTGTGTGATATGGTAACCCTATGGTTAACATTTTGAGGAATTGTCAAATGGTTTTCCAAAGTAGCTGCACCATTTTGCTATCCTACCAACAATGAATAAGGGTTCCAGTTTCTCCACATTCTGATGGCTTCTCATCTAATTCAGAATAAGAACCAATGTCCGTTCAGTGGACTAAATGGACCAACATGATCTTGCCTTTTCCTGTTATTAGGGTCTTAACCACATGGACTTTTTTGCTGATTCTCAAATAAACCAAACACATTCCAGGTGGGAGCTTTGCATTTGTTGTTTTATCTGACTAAAACAGACTTCTCCCACAAATACTCCTTGTGCCTCGCTTCCTTCAGTCCTTTGCTCAGAAAATTTCTTATCAAAGAGGCCATTCCTTACAACTGTGTATTAACAATCCTCTCCCACTTCTTTACCTTTTTGCTTCTGTTTAATCTCTGTCTTCCTGTACTCCACTGGAATGTAATGTCTTTGAGGAGATGGACATTATTTATTTTGTTCACTGTATTAAAGAGAAGTTAATCTGACACTTGTTGAAAATGGCAAGGAAGACTTTATTCAAGACTACTGCCATAGGGGAAGGAGATTGAACTGTACTCTGAGTACAACAGAGACAAATGGGGATATATACCAATGGGCAGGGTGAGGGAGTAGATGAAAAATTAGCAAGAAGCACTTGGCTAGGTATCTGGGGTGGAGGAAGAGGAGCTTAATTGGATATTAAAGGTGGGGTGATTCTTGATAAAGTGGCTTTGTAGGATTATTGGCTGAAACTCAGCTCATCAGGCGGAGATAAGGCATAGTTGAAAAGAGGATGTGAAGGAGCCTGTCTCCACTTTAGGAGGGATGCTTGTCAGCTGTTCTATACTTAGTATCCGGAAGTGAGTGGCACACAGTGGGGCTTTGGTCAATCGTAAATTGGTAAATGAACGCACCATCCTGAGAAATTTTTTTTCTTAAAAAGGCCCTAATTGAATGAGAGATATATTTTCCTCCCTTAGTTTTCTAATTCCTGGAATTAATAAATAGAAATGTGTATTTTTCCTAGAAAATAATACATTTATTAAAACAGATTCAACCTACTTTCATTTTCTATGTCAGCAAATGGTGAGGAAATAATGTTTTTAGTGTTCTAGGTGACATACTTTTCTAACATGCTTTTTATTTGTATGAAATAAAAACAGGATTATTTGGAATCAACAGCTATCCAAACTAAGTCTCTCATATATTCTCACATAAAATATGTCTCATATTTTCCTTATCAGTTTCTGGCGGCGGATGTCAATCTAAGCAGCACATTAAATCACTTGGGGGCTTTTAAAAATCCTGATGCCAGGACTACACTCAGGGCAATTAATTCAGAATCTCTGAAGCTGGGACCCAGGCACTTTCACTTTTTTTTTCTTATTTTTTTTTTATATTAACTTTATTTTCTGTATAACTTTAAGTATATAAAGGTTTATTTCCGCAGGCCTTAGGGAATGGGTAGAAATCACAGGACAATCTCTCTTCTCTCCAGAAACGTTGCATATTTTGGTATTTGTCCTAGAGGGAAAAAACTGAAATTTACATTAGCAGTGCTCTGCAAATTTATGTAAGATTTAGGTCTTACATAAATCAAGACCTAAAATCAGCCTGCAGTGGAGGTTTTAGTTCCCTGTTCAGGTGCTTGGACAGAAGCCATAGCTGATGAGTATGACAGGATAAAGAAGGCAGTGAAGAAGGTGACAGGCACCTAGCAGGGAAAGAGGATTCAGAAATGCCAGACTCCTTGAAATGGTGTGTTGTTTTTCCTTTTTTTTTTTTCTTTTAAAGTCATCTCTGTAGGAAGGTGCTGGGCAGGGATCCCCGAAAAAGAAAGGGTCCAAGACTCCTTTAACTGCCCTGGATGAAGGGCACTGCCACAGCAGCTAGTACCAGAGACTCTCCATCTCATGGTTGAGGCAGACCCAGGATAGAATAGAGAATAAAAAAAAAGTGGTTATAGAAAACAATTTTGCATGGTATGCTAGATGGCCAAGCCTCAGCCTTTGGTCCAGTGTAACCCTTGCCTCACTTGTCAACAGTGAAAAATTAGTTTGGTTAGAAGAACTATCTGGAAACACACCAGCTTCTGCTACCTTCATGCTCATTGTTAGAAAAAGATTAACCAGTGTGAACATTCTGATCTATTAATTCCTGGGACTATTTTCTTCCCAATGGACTGTTTGTTCGTAGACTAACCCCCCAAAGCTCAAAGCTAAAATGCATCATCAGTCTTGGTCGGCAGTCCTGGTCATGGTTGAGCTAATCTGGAAAAGCTGCACCTTCTTGCAGAAGATCAACTGATCTGCTATCCCACCCTAAATCTTAGCCTGAGGTATACTTCAGTGAAGGCAGATAGCTGTGCTTCTCAGAGCAGAGAAGCAGTTTTAAGAGCAGAAATGTAGAGGAAATCTAGAAAACCATCTTGATACAGATTTATCTCATGATGTGAAGGGAGGGCAGACAACCCACTTTGCTTATCCAGCAATTTCTGTCACTGTGGTGACCAACTTCTGTCCACTCCATAGTCTTGAACTGCTCAGGAACTGGGAATTCATTAAAGTCACTGCCTTCTGTAGGAATGAGGACATTCATCTCAGAAGATTTGGCACTATTTCACAATCCAGGGAATTCTTGCTCAGGTAACCATGGCAGCCATCTGTTTTGTTAATGGAAATGGTTGGTACTTTACCCATTACCATAACTTTGACATCCCTACCGTTGATTATCTCCACAATGCCCACCATGTCATTGAATACCAGACCAAATTTCTTACAGTTATCTTCTGTAATGGAGTTAATTTTGCTCTTGATTTGCAATGTTGTGTTGACACACTTGTGTATGTAAGCCATCTGTTTCAGCTCTGTGTCATCAATCACCAGGTTGGAAACATTTTCCTGATTTTCCACTCTCCACTTCTTGCCCACCAGTTCAAGTACAGCTGGCTCTTTATGGCTGATTTGGGGTTTGGGTACAGAGAATGGTTTGGGGCCACTGTGTACCGGACCACTCTGAGCCTTCAGAGCAGGGTTCTTGTGAGTCTTCATGTCATCAGATACATGTTTCAGGGCATGTGTGATGCTCTTCCCCTGAGTAATCTGCACAAACGGTGCTGAGAAGGAAGCAGACTCATCTGAGCCTGAACTGGTAGAGACTGCGGGAGGCGAGGGGACCTGATCCAGCCGAGGGTCTAGATGGTAGTCTCCTCAGTTCTTTTGCTATAGGCCCCATTTTGCTTCAGGCCACTCCGGTGGTATGGAACTCCTTAATGTAAGCCTGTATACTTAAATAAGTTTTGACCCAGTCTACATGATTCTCATCCACATCTTTGTACTCTTTGAGGACTCGGTTTGTATAAAACAGCAGCATCATTTTTTTTCACATAAAGACCAGACTTGGGAGCCATAGCCACCCAACCCAGGGCCTGGATACTTTTGCTGACAGCTGACAGGCAATTTAACAACTTGCTCCTCGGTTCTTCTCCTGAAAGGTTATCACTTCTTTGATCTGCTGGGATCTGATGGGTGCCAACAAATTAGAAAGCTTATTACCTGCCGGCTGTTGACACTGAGAAGCTGTAGCCAAGAGAGCTCGCTCCAACTTCAAACCTCTGTGGAACATCTCCGCATGTTTCTGCACGTCTCCCCCAATCTCTTTACTGATCTTCAAGTACTCTGCCACAGGACTGGCAAGCAGCGAGTCAAATGCCTGCACAGATGGAGCTGCTCCTGCTTCTGAAGGACTGTCTCCATACGCACGGTGCATATCAGAGGTATGGGATACTGCTTCCAGGTGGCCCACTGCCCTCTCCAATCTTTTTACCAGATTTTACATGTCAGCCATAATGTACCACCTCCGGACTGCGATCAGTCGCTCTCCACTTCCCGCACGTTCACTTTTCAAAGATTCCCAGCTGATGCCAACCTGCCCTGAGGCTGGAGCCCCTAGGACCCCTGGGCGGCCCAGACTACGTTTCCCAGAGGCCTCCACGGCCGCAACCACTTCCGCTTCCGGTCCTGCCCGCCTCCGCGTGGGGCGAGCGCTGCACCAGCTCCTGGCAGGTTGCTACCGTTGGGACCGCGTGGCGTGGTCGCTCTCTGGGCGTGCAGCTCCGCAGCCTTGCCGGCTCGATTCGGTTTGTGAGCGGCCGCCCCCAGCTGGGTCCCTGAAGCCTCGGGCCCCTGGCGGGTGCTCCCCGCCTTTCCCGGGGGCGGGTCGAGGGGCGAGCCCGGGTGGGAGGGGACGGCAGCGGTGGGCAGGGCCCACCCTCAGTGGCTGCGCTGTGTGGAGCTACCGCCCGAAGCTGGTGCATCACAGAGCGCGCGAGGCTTGCGCCCGGGCCGACAGATTGGGCCACTGACAAGGCCATCCCCCAGTGCTGCCGAAGGTGCCTGGCGTGGAGTTGGCTGCAGTCCATGCTGGATCCCAGCAGCCGTTCGCTTTCCTTTCTTCCCGAGCGTACCCACCTGGACCTGTCTGTCCACCTGTGGAGGGAGCGGGCAGGTGGGGGCCTGGTCCAGAGGGCAGGTTCTAGCTAGGATAGGGCACGGAGAGACTTCCTCATATTTCCTCTCTTCTTTCCCAGATTGACTTACGCAGGATTCTCTGCCGTTGCCTGGGAGAACAGTTCAGGAGACAGATGGCCCCAAGAGCCCAGATCCAGGCAAGTTTGATTTTTCCATTTCTTGAGAAACCACCCGTTTCAGCGAGGTGGGGTTTGTGCCTATTGCCTGGACGATGCCCTGCCCTGTGTGTGGATCAAGCTATCCGAAGTGATCCTGCATGGGTGCCACTATGATCTTTCATTTCTGACCTCTCTACTCAATTACATACTCATTCACCAAGAAGATTATTGCTGCCCATGATTTCTGGAGTGCTAGAAACAGAACAGTACTTTGCAAACTGGCAGACGATGAAAAACATACACATTAGCGTATAAAGACATAGGCCATAAAGATAAGGGTGATGGCAGCCCTCTCCTGACCTTTAGTGTGGATTGGGGTGGGAGGGGTGGAGTAGTGGGTACCTTGGTTCTTCCTGAAGAATAAGTGAGATTTGTATAATCGCAGAGGATACTAGGGGAAAGCGCTGCCTGAATGAAGTCATTGTGGCAGAAACATGAACAAACTGGCCTGAGAATGTTGGAAAGATTCATTGTCTAGAAGAATCCCAGACTGGAATTTGCCTTTATCCTGGAGAAAAGAAGGTTTTGAAAGATTTCGAGAAGCTGATTAAATAGTTGGTGTTTTGAAAGGAAGTGATAAACATTTGAATATTACACAAGTAAAGAAAATTTTAAAAATTAAAGATCACCCACAGTTCTACTGCTCTAACAAGTCAAGTAATTTCATTTGAAATACCTTTTGCATTTTTTTTAAGGCTTACCCATTTTTTCCTTTTAATATTTCATGGCCATTCCAATTTGTTCTAGTTTCATTACCACTTTTTATAGCTTCCTTTTATACTGTACCTTCAACCAGCCCTGGGACCTTGAGCAAATTCTTCCAACTCTCTGAACCTTTGTGTCTTTAGCTACAAAATAGATTTTACTTCATATGGTTATGGCAGAAATTTAGAGAGATGATATATATCTCAGGGTTTAGCACTGTGCCTCGTACATAGTAAGTTGTTACTGTTATGAAAAGCAATTTTTTTTCTTTTCAAAAAATATTATGCCCCAGAGTCAGATCATACTCCCTGTAAATTCTTGGATAAAGCTGATCCCTTTCCATGTCTTTTTAGCGTTTCTATTTATTTGTTGATTGAACAAAGCCTGAACACTTCTGTGTGTCAGGCAGTGTTTTTGACCGGGAGGCAGCAGTGACCCACACTGTCCCCCTGGGAGCTCCCATTAGAGAGGATGCTGACAGTCAGTACAAACCTCTTCTGTCAGGTGGTGAGAAATCCTGTGAAGAAAAATGAAGTGGGTTTCGAGACAGAGTGGCAGAGGATGGGGTGGAGAAAGAGAAGACCTTTTTGATGGGTGACATGAAGGGCGGGGTGAGCAGAGGCCAGGCCCTGAGGAAGGAGCAGGGCAGGCATGGTCGCACCTCCCCTCAGCCCTCAGCTTTTACTTGTTGGTTCCCATGAGCACCGTTAGAACTGTCAGAAGCTAGCCTTGACCACCTTGCTTCCTTTTCCTGGCATGCCTCCCTCAGGGGTTCCTGGATGAGCAGAATTGGGTTTGGTTTTGCAGGGACTGCTGACATTTGGGGATGTGGCCGTGGCCTTTACCCGGATTGAGTGGAGGCACCTGGATGCTGCTCAGCGGGCCCTGTACAGGGATGTGATGCTGGAGAACTATGGGAATCTGGTGTCTGTAGGTGAGGATGGCTTTCTCCTTGACTCAGGATTGGCCTGCTGGGCAACTTTGTTTTCACAGGGTAAATGGTTTGTGGTATTAAAAAGTCTTAAATGCTGTGTTTGTTTTGTTTTTCTTAAGAGTGGGCTTAGAGGCTGGAGTTTATGCTCCTTCCACCTCTTAGGAAAGATCAGAGCCATACAGAGTTAAGATGGGCAGCTTTGTCGTGCCAACTAGCACAGTTCTGGAATGCTTCTGTGTTATGATTCATCTGCCTCCTAAAATAGGAGTTTCTTGTCCTCCAGGAGGACTTGGTTTTCTGATTGACTTTGCTTTACTCCATGAGTTGGACATCCTGGGTGCCACCCTCTAGGCCTCCCTGACCTGTCCATGCTTCTTGCAGATGCTCAAGTTGACACAGAGTTCTGGGGTGACTGCTTGTGCTTGTAACCACCATCACATTCCTTTTCATTAATTTTTTTCTTTCTCTAAGATCCTTTTTCTTTATAAACAGGGCTTCTCTCTTCCAAACCAAAACTAATCGCCCAGTTGGAGCAAGGGGCAGAGCCGTGGATGGAGGTGCGAGAGGCTCCATCAGGCACGCGTGCAGGTGAGTGGGTGGGAACCATCCCAGCAGCAGCTGAGCACATGGAGCAGTGCAGGGGCTCCTGGTTGGAAAGCTCATCTTTGAGTGCCCTGTCGGTACAGAAGGGCTGGGGCCCTGACCCTGTTTCCTCTTTTGAGGTCATCCTCCTGTCAAGCGGCTGGCCACTTTTCTCCTCAGTCTTTCCGCACTTGGGAGCACTGCTCCCTTCCATGCCATTTCCCAGACCCCTGAAATCCTCATGCTCTTTATGTGATTTTTCTCTCTGTCTTTCCACTCATTGATCAGGCTGTCTTTTGTTTCTTTCTACTTCTGGTCCATTTTCTTTCTTTTATATTTTTGAGACAGAGTCTTGCCTTGTCACCCAGGCTGGAGTGCGGTCATAGCTAATTGCAACCTCAAACTCTGGACTCAAGCCATCCTCCCACTTCAGGCTCTTCCGTAGGAGTAGCTGGGACTACAGGCAGGCACCACTATGCTTGGCTACTTTTTAAATTTTTATTTTATGTAGAGACGGAGTCTTGCTATATTAGTCATGGCTGATCTTGAACTTCTGGCCTCAAGCGATCCTTCCACCTTGGCCTCTCAAAGTGCTGGGATTACAGGTGGGAGCCATCATGCCTGGCCTCTGTTCATTTTCCATTCCTTACCCGCTCTCTCATGTAAGGTAGCTAACTGACTATATACCACTTCCTAGTGGCAGTGGCAGATTCCAAACATCAGCATGGTTTTCTAGCTCTCAGGTAATTATTTTGGGCAAACACATTGAGGGGGAAGCATTTTCTTCCGTTTTCTTATAGATCTTCTTTTATTTCTCTTTTCTACTGTCCTTTGCTCTTGGCTCTCATTTTTTTCTGTGTATACTTTGTATATGTTTCTGTATGTCACTTTCTCTGTGCCGTAGTTTATTTCTAAATCTCTAAGCCTGAATGTTTCTCTCACCTAAAATATTTATCCTGCCGGTATTTGTTCTTCTAAAACTCTAATTGTCATTTTGCCTCTATCATCTTCAGGAGAATGTTTATAACTGTATTTCATGTGAAATACCAGTAATACATAGTCTTGATTAACCTAGGTTTTTGCTGGTTGTGGGTGGGGTGCTTTTGAAGTAATTCCTCTTATTCTTACTATGTTTAACATTTTCCCCTAAATTCTTGTGTAGATTCTTTATATAGTAACAAAAATCAATCAGTCTTCCGTTCTTTGTGCTGTTTTAATTTTGATTGTGACTTGAAATAGAATGTTTAAAACTTAGATGTAATGAAAACAAGCAATGTTTCCCCCAGTATTTCTTTCATCTACTTAGAGGACTAGTAAATCTTTCTACAAAGACTTTGCAGCCATTCAGTATTTTATGTTGTTATTGTTTTTTTTTTCCTGTGTGTATATTTCCCTTTCTGTTAGTTGTTAGACATGCTTATGGTACCATATTCAAATGGTTCAAGTGGTATGCAGTCTCCTTCACATACCTTTCTCATGACTCAGTTCTCCTCCCTGGAGGCATCCCTGTGTCAGTTTCTTGTGGAGATTTGCAGATGTGATATATACTTTGTGAGAGCATCCATGCATTCTTTAAGCACATGGTAGCATACTCTTTTGCCTCTTACTTTGGCATTTATATCTTAGAAATTATTTCACATAACTATATTGTTTAGAGTTTCTCTCTCTCTCTTCTCTCTCTCTCTCTTTCTTTTGGAGACAGAGTCTTACTCTGTTTTCTCGGCTGAAGTACAGTGGTGTGATCATGGCTCACTACAGCCTTGACCTCCTGGATGCAAGTGATCCTCCTGCCTCAGCCTCCTGAGTAGCTGGGACCAGAGGAACATGCCACCACACCTGGCCAATTTTTTAATTTTTAATTTTATTGATTTATTCTTAAATTTTTTTTTTTTTGTAGAGATGAGATCTCGCTATTTTGCCCAGGCTGGTCTGAAACGTGTGGCCTCAAGCGATCCTCCTGCCTCAGCTTTCCAAAGTACTGGGATTACAGGTGTGAGCCACCGCACCAGCGTATCTTTCTTTTTAATGCCTGCATAGTGTTCCACTTTATGGATGTTCTATAATTTATGTAATCTGTTGTCTTTATTGGACATAATGACTCTGAACAGTGTTGCAGTGATTACCTTCATACACATCAATTCTCTAGTGTACAAGTAAATCCATAGGATAAATTCCTATAAGAATTGTTAAATGTTTAAGTATATTTTTAAATTTGGTGGATATTTTCACTATTCTTAGAGATAATACATGTTTACATGCCTAATGACAACGTATGAGTGCCACTCTTATCATAGCTAGTCAACAGTGTCTTATATGTTTTGATCCTTGCCAGTCTGAGAGGTAAAAGTATTTTATTGTAATTTTAATTTGGCTTTCTCTTATCAGGGGTGTAATTTAGCATGTTTCACCATTTTCAGCAACCCTTGTATTTCTTTTTCTGAGAACTGCCTGTTCCTATCCTTTGCCCATTTTACTATTAGATTGTTGATCTTTTTATTGTCAGTGTGAAGGGTTCTTTATACATTCAAGAAATTAGTTGTATGTCATATCACAGATTTTTAAAAAAAGTTTGTTTTATATCAGCTTCTTATTAACAAAGGTAATGATGGACATGCTTGTCTTTGCATCTTTGCATTGTGTCTGGGCTTCTCAGTTGAGCTGGCTGTCGAGTTGGGATACACATACATTGTTATGTAAAGGAAGTATTTCATTCACATCTTTTGTTAAGAAATTTTAGTTTTTAAATCAAGCATAGTTGCTGAATTTTATTAAATGCCTTTTCAAGATACATGGAAATATCTGTCTTTTCCATTTCGATCTGTTTCTGTGGTAGATTTTATTCACAATTATCTTGGCCATGACACATTACGTCATTCTCTGAATATGACAGTGGATGATTCTCTTTGCTAATCTTTTATTTAAATTTTTGCACTGACACTTAATTGTATTTACATTTTCTTTTTCATCTGCCCATTTTCTTTGGGCTTTGATTTAATTTTGCAATACTTTCATAAAATACTTTTAGTCTTTCGTATTTTTATCGTTTAGTGTAATTTAACTCACATGATAGCTGTTCCCTAAAGGTTTGGGTCCTTTGACCTGTCTTGACTTATTTATTGTGATGGGGAACAGAGGGGAGGAATTGGGGGTACTTTTCTGACAGTGTTGTCAGTAGTGACTTGTCCAGGTAGATTTTCTCTCTCTATGAAACGGTTTTAGTGATTTATAATTTCCTAAAAAGTATCCAGTAATTCAAGGTTACAAGTTATTTGTGTTGAACAAAGTAGCTTTTTATGATTCTTTTTATAATATCCTCCACATCTTTGATTACTTTTCCCTGATTTCTTACTTTGTCTTTTTCCTATTTCCTGTATTTTCATATTTCCCCTTTATTAGCTCTGTTTCATTTTTTTGAAGAAGAGCATTTGGATATATTTATTAGTGTTATTGTTTTCTGTCTTTTGAATCTTAACTTCCTTTTCTCTTTTGCTTTCCTTGGGTGTATTTACGTTCGCCTAACCATTTTAGTTATTCATTCATTGATGTTTCTTCTTTCTTATTTATGTAATATAAATATTTAAAGCCTTAAACTTTGTCTGTGTAATGTATTAGTTGTATTCAGTAGGTTATAATATGTAGAGTTTTCATTATCATTTTTTTGGATATTTTGCAATTTGCTATTTTGATTTCTCTGATTGAAGGAGTAAGAGATTTATAAGCTAGACTTCCCTTTTCTTTCTGAAAGCCTTTAAAAAATTTAATGCACATATAGAAAAGCATACAGCCTAAACTAGTATTTTTAAAGTTAATACCCATGTAAACAAAAGTTAGGTTAAGAAATAGAACTTTGACAATTCCTGAGTAAATCACATCATGATTCCTTCCAACTATTACCCATTCTTCTGCCCTTGAACTAACACTGTATTTTATTTTTGCCTGTTTTTAACTTTATATGAATGGAATAATATAGTGCATATAATTTTTTGTCTGGCATATGCATAACATTTCTCAATTTCATTCATTTTTATTCATTTCTTTGCTGTGGATCAATGCTTCCGTAAACTCTAGCATGCTTCAGAATGCATGCTGCAGTACAGTTGCGAGGCCTCCTGCAGAGTTCTTTATTTAGCAGGTTCTCAGGCATGCTGATGCTGGTGCTGCGGGGCTAGAGCTCATGCTTGGAAAATCACTGCTCTAGAGTATTTCATTGTGTGGTTCTACGGCAGTTTCTCTCTTACATTCAGATGCTAATACGGCGTTTTCCAGCTTTTGGCTATTACAAGTGCTGTGAACATTCTTATACATTATTTTTTGGTTCGTATGTGGCTACATTTCTGTTGGGCATGTATTCAGCATAATGCCAAATAATCTTCCAGAGTTTTGTACCCAGTTAGAGTTTTGTCATCAGTGTGTGAGAACATTCCTTGTTCCCTGTCCTGGCTAGCACTTCTTGTGGTCAGTCTTGTGAAGCTGGTCATTCTGTTGGACGTGCAGTGTGCACGTCATTGTGGTTTTCATATCCATGTCCCTGATATCTAATGAGGTTGAAGACATTTTAGGGCTGAACGCAGTGGCTCACGCCTGTAATCCCAGCACTTTGGGAGGCTGAGGTGGGAGGATCACCTGAGATCAGGAGTTCAAGACCAGCCTGGCCAACATGGTGAAACCCTGCCTCTACTAAAAATACAAAAAATTAGCTGGGTGTAGTGATGCATACCTGTAGTCCCAGCTACTTGTGGGGCTGAGGCAGGAGAATCGCTTGAACCTGGGAGGCAGAGGTTGCAGTGAGCTGAGACTACACCACTGCACTCCAGCCTGGGTGACAGAGTGAGACTCCGTGTTAAAAAAAAAAACAAAAAAGACCTTTTAGAATGTTTATTGGTCCTTATAGAGCATCTCTGATTGGGTAATTACTTGAAGAGCCTGTTACTGATTCCATGTATTGTACCATCCCTCTCTTTATGGTTTGTGTTGTCACTGACTGTTAATGGTCTTGAGGAATAGCTGTTCTTCCTTTTTATGGGCTCAAGCAATCCTGTCTCAGCTTCCTGAGCAGCTGAGACTATGGATATATGCTACTATGCTCAGCTAATTAAAAAAATTTTTTTTCTGTAGAGATGGAGACTTGCTATGTTGCCCAGGCTGGTCTGGAACTCCTGGCCTTGAGCCGTCCTCCTGCCTCAGCCTCCCAAAGTGCTGGGATTACAGGTGTGAGCCACCATGCCCAACCCAGTTCTTCCAATTGATCAATCTCTTTCTTTATTGTCAGTGCTTTTTGTGTCCTGCTTTATTAAAAATGTTTATTTTAAATTATATATTATTAATTATTTCTTAACATTTATTATTTTTGTGGTCCTAATATTTTTTCTTTTCCCAAGATCATGAAGATATTCTTCCGTGTTAAATTCTAGAAGCTTTATTATT
This sequence comes from Cacajao melanocephalus, assembly GCA_963573385.1. Lineage (NCBI taxonomy): Eukaryota > Metazoa > Chordata > Mammalia > Primates > Pitheciidae > Cacajao > Cacajao melanocephalus. The sequence continues at coordinate 62,033 of CAUYLG010050222.1, read as the reverse complement.
TTTTGTTTATGTTTACATTTACCATTCTCTTAGAATGGATTTTTGTGCATTGTATGAGGTAGGGTTTATATTTATTTTTTTCCTCCTAAAATATGCTAATGCAGAGCCTCCCCTTCCTCACTGCTTTGCAAGGCCACCCTCGTCATAGAACAGGTGTCCATATGTGTCTTCACGTTTCCAGCTTTACAGTCAGTATCTTGAAATTTTCTCTAGTTGATCATTATACATTAAACACATATCCCATCAAAGGCCATTGGAATAATCTGGGCTGTTTCTGACTGGGTTTACCTTCAACTTGCATTTCCTGGCCAGACGTGGTGGCTCACACCTAGAATCCCAGCACTTTGGGAGGCTGAGGCGGGCAAGTCACCTGAGGTTGAAAATTCGAGACCAGCCTGACCGACATGGAGAAACCTCGTCTCTAATAAAAATGCAAAATTAGCTGGGCATAGTAGCACATGCCTATAATCCCAGCTACTCAGGAGGCTGAGGCAGGAGAATCACTTGAACCCCGGAGGCAGAGGTTGTGGTGAGCTGAGATCGCGCCATTGCACTCCAGCCTGGGCAACAAGAGTGAAACTCTGTCTCAGAAAACAACAACAACAACTTGCATTTCCTTGAAAAAAATAAGTCTTATTTCTAATATTTGTTGTATGGAATTTCTCCCCAGACTACTAAGTATAAATACATACGTATGTGTATATATCTTTAAGTATAGATAGATACAAGTTATGTTTAAAAGAAAAGTGCATTTAGATAAAAGAATTGGTTGGTGATTGTTAATTTTACTACAAGTTTGGCTCTATTAGTTTTTAGAATGTTTTTGTCTGAATCATTTTGTTTTGTCTGTCTTGGGTCTGGTGTCTGTACTTTTGTAAAAGGCCAGAGAAGATTCACATAGTTAATCCATTGATTGGTATGTTCTTCTTTTTTTTTTTTTTTGAGATGGAGTCTTACTCTGTTGCCCAGGCTAGAGTACAGTGGCACAATCTTGGCTCACTGCAACTTCCGCCTCCTGGGTTCAAGAGATTCTCCTGCCTCAGCCTCCCAAATAGCTGGGATTACAGGCATGCACCACCACGCCCGGCCAATTTTTGAATTTTTAATAGAGACAGGGTTTCACCATGTTGGCCAGGCTGGTCTTGAACTCCTGACCTCAAGTAATCCATCTGCCTTGGCCTCCCAAAGTGTTGGGATTACAGGCCTAAGCCACCATGCCTGGCTTAGGTGTGTTGTTTTATAGATATGTTAAAAATTTAGGTTATAGTAAAATCTTTTTGGACTGAGACTATTTTGGTTCCTTGAATATTTGTTCTGTTTTTTTTCCTCTGAGCAATTAAATTTTGGTTCATTGTTAAATCGTCACAGAGAAATGTTTTTCTCAAGTTCTTGAGGACATGATAATGTTCTCAAATATACCACCTGCAGAAATCTGCCTTAGTAGTAATTACAGCTTGCTTTGTGACTCTGGTCTTTCTCCTCGATTTTGTGTTTATTCTCACTTTGTCTTTTTTCTTTTTTGGCTGTTTTCTGTGTTGTCTTCCTAACTTGGGAACTTCTTAGGTGCCCACTGCATTGTTTAAATGCAGTGTTTATAGTACAGATTATTTTCTTTAAAATCATATTTACTTCTCCTGCCCTTAGTCTGGCCATCTTTTCTCAGTTAGCAAGAATCACCAGTGGGACACATTAATAACCTTTAGTTATGTAGAATAGGACATTATTCAAGTCCTTGCACAACTCTTACTTTCAGCATTTCAACATAAAGAACATTTGAACTTTTAAAATTTTCTTTCAGTCCCAGATTACTGGTTCGAAACAAAGATGTCAGCCCTAAAGCAAAGCACTTCTGAAGGATCTGTTCTGGGAGAGCGAATGAAAAGTGTCATGATGGAAAAAGGCCTGGACTGGGAGGGCAGAAGCTCTACAGAGAAGAATTATAAATGCGAGGAATGTGGGAAAGTCTTTAAATACAATTCGTCCTTCATTAGCCACCGGAGAAATCACACCAGCGAGAAACCACATAAGTGTAAAGAATGTGGGATCGCCTTTATGAACAGTTCATCCCTTTTAAATCACAGTAAGGTTCATGCAGGCAAGCAGCCTTATAGATGTGTTGAATGTGGGAAGTTCCTGAAGAAGCACTCAACCTTTATCCACCATCAGAGGATTCATTCTAGGGAGAAACCCCACAAATGCATTGAATGTGGAAAAGCTTTCAGAAAGAACTCAATCCTTTTAAGTCATCAGAGAATTCACACTGGCCAGAAACCCTACAAATGTAATGACTGTGGGAAAGCCTTTGCTCAGAATGCAGCCCTTACTCGTCACGAAAGAATACATAGCGGAGAGAAGCCCTTTAAATGTAATGAATGTGGGAGAGCTTTCAGGGATAACTCAACTGTGTTGGAACATCAGAAAATCCATACTGGTGAGAAGCCATATCAGTGTAATGAATGTGGAAAAGCCTTTAGGAAGAGCTCAACTCTTATTAGTCACCAAAGAATGCATACTGGAGAGAAACCCTATCACTGCAGTAAATGTGGAAAATCTTTCAGATATAGCTCATCCTTTGCTGGTCATCAGAAAACTCATAGTGGAAATAAACCCTATCAGTGTCCTGACTGTGGGAAGGCCTTTACGAAGAGCTCAACCCTTACTGGACATCAGAGAATTCATACTGGAGAAAAACCCTATCACTGCAAGAAATGTGGGAAAGCCTTTCGCCACAGCTCAGGCCTTGTTGAACATCAGAGACTCCATACTGGGGAAAAACCTTATAAATGTAATGAATGTGGGAAAGCTTTTCCCCAAAGTTCAGCCCTTAAACAACATAAGAAAATTCATAACAAAGAGCCATTGAATGTAATTGGTGTGGTAAATTGTGCAGAGTAGTTTATTCCTTCTGACCATCATGGAGGAGACATTAAATAAATTATGTGTTTAACAGAAATACTCTGTGTACTTCTGAGAGAACATCTCACTTGTGAGGATATTCATTGTGAGCTTCATACTGGTGAAATATTTGAAGAACCTAAATGTATGTCAGTATGGAAATAGTTATAGCATACTGTGTGGTGATTGAAAAGAATGAGGTGGAGCTGTAAATGGTATACAAAGCCAGGTATGGTGGCACATGCCTGTAGTCCCAGATACTCGGGAGGCTGAGGCAGGAGGATTGCTTGAGCCCAGGAGTTTGAGTCTATAATGCACTATGATTGTGCCTGTGACTAGCCACTGCACTCCAGCCTGGGCAGCATAGCAAGACCCCATCTCTAAAAATAAGTTAAAAAATCCAACAGTAGAAATATCCCCATGATACCTTTTTAAATTAAAGAGGCAAGTTGCAGGAAATCTATATTATGTACATTCAAAAAGACCTGGAAAAATAAAGACCAAACTTAACAGCAATTAGCTTTTTTTTTTTTTTAAAGAGGCTAGCTCTCACTCTGTCACCAGGCTGGAGTGCCGTATGATCTTTGCTCACTGTAGTCTTGAACTCTTGCGCTTGAACAGCTCTCCCACTCCAGTCTCTGGAGTAGCTGGGGCTATAGGCATGTGCCACCACACTGAGCTAACATCAGTTATCCTTGAGGAGGATGTGGTATAGGTTAAGCATCCATAATCAGAAAATCTGAAATCTGAAGTGCTCCAAAATCCAAAACTTTCCTGAGCACCAGGAGGTGCAGAATTCCACACCAGACCTTATGTGATGGGTTGCGGTTAAAATGCATTCCCAAGATTCCTTATTATGTGTGTGCAAATATTGCAAAGTCCAAAAAAGTCTGAAATCCTAAATACTTCTGGTCCCACACATTTCAGACGAGGGATACTCAACCTGTATTGGTATGATGAAGTGAAATTTTGACTTTGGCTGTGTTCTTTGAAATGAAATATTTAATCAAGCATCATTCATGTATCTTCCGTAACTTAGTATAGTTATCTTCCTACTCCGAAGTCATAAAAATAGGACAGATGCCACATAGAAACTAAAAGCTTTCAGTTTCTACAACTAGAGGCTTCACAGTATTAAAATACAAAGGGCTAGACTTGGACAAAATATTGCCATCATCGTATTTAACGGATAACACTTAGAATATCTAGAGAGTCCTTAGAAATACATAAATATAAAAATTCCAGTGGATAAATGGTCTTGGATTTGAATGTACAGTTGTCAGAAAAAGAAATATAAATGATTATGCCTACCAACTTTGACCATTTGACCTAACATTTCTACTTAAATTCTAATTAAAAAGTAAAAGTGGTCTTTACAGCATTGTAGTAATGAAGAGGTGGAATCATTGCAATGTCTGTCATAAGGGCAATGTTTAAATTAAGATACATAGAGTCTTTGGACTACCATGCAGTCACTCAACATTTTATTAAAAGACAGTCCTTTAATTAATTAATATTTGGTGAGTTGAACTTTTATGAGCTGACAGGGAAAGCTGTTTATGACATCAGGTTGAAAAATATCCAAAGTAAAGAATAATGGTATAGTAATTCTTTTGTATAGTCAATGCCTTACCTGAATATTTTGTGATAAAAATATATCACGGATATAGTTCAAAATGTAAAGTAAATAAAGCAAACTTAGAGAAGAATGTTATAAAATAGAAGAGAAAGGATCTAAATATTCAACTTATGATTGAAAAGGGCCAGATTTAATCAAGAGAAGCACAGTTGCACATACATACATGATTGTTAGTGAGAATTGGTTAAGCTGCTTTGGATAATAGTTTGGCAACATGAATGTAAATCTACTAAATGTGTGTTCTCATTGACCCAGAAATGCCACCCTCAAACATTGAAGGAAATAATTTGACTAACTTACAGAGTTTGTATTGCTCATCATCGCTGGTTATAATAATATCCTGGAAAGAGGTGGGAGAAACGTCTAAGTAGGGAAATGTTTAAAGAAGTTATAAAACTCTCGTTGGCTGGTATCCCAGTTACTACAGATGCATAATAAACCATCATACACTTAGTTGCCAGTTTTTTATGCTCACAGACTTTCTGAGTGAAGGATTCAGACAGGGCACAGCAGGAGCAGCTTTGTAACTCCATGTTGTCTGGGGTTTCAGTTGGGAAAACTCAAGGCTAGAATTGACAGTTGGTCAGTGGAGTCAACTGAAGTGGCCACATTATGGTAGACACAAGTGGCTACTGAGCAGTGGAAGTGAGGCCAGTCTGAATGGCGACTAGTGTGTTGATTAAAAATAGTACTGTAAGTATAAAATGTGCATCAGATTTTGAAGACTTTGTATAAAAAAAACTAAACTATCTTAATGGTTTTTATATTGATTATATTTTGGATATAATAGGTTAAACTAAATGTATTTCTAAAATTGATTTTTAATGTGACTACTAGAAAATTTAAATTTGCATATACAGCCTACATGTATGGTTCACATGTTTCCATCAGACAACACAACTGAAGGCTCCATCACAAATTGGGTGGTCGATGCTCTTGGCTGGGACCTCAGCTAGGGCGACTGCATATGAACATCTACATGTGACCTTTTTACGTGGTTGCATGGGCCTCCTCAGCATGTTGCCTGGGTTCTGGAGAACCAGGCAGAGAAAACGTTATTGCCTCTTGTGACCTAGCATCAGAAATAACAGCATCTCAGCCAGGTATGGTGGATCATGCCTGTAATCCCAGCACTTTGGAGGCTGAGTTGGGTGGATTGCTTGAGTCCAGGAGTTCAAGACCAGCCTGGGCAACTTGGTGAAACCCTGTCTGTACAAAAAAAAAAATTAAAAAAATTAGCCAGGTCTGGTAACACATACCTGTAGGGCTGGGGAGGCTGAAGTGGGAGGATTGCTTGAACCTGGGAGGTGGAGGTTACAGTGAGCCAAGATTGCACCATTGCACTCCTGCCTGGGTGACTAGAGTGAGACCCTTTCTCAAAAAAAAAAAAGAAAAATAAATCAGCGTCTCTTTCTCCATAGTCAAGCCTATCCAAACTCAAAGGGGAGGAAACGTAGCCCATGCTTTTTGGGAGGAGTATCAGAGTCACACTCCCAGGAGAGCATATTTCATGGAATATATTACTGCAATAATTTTGGAAAATATGATTTACCATGGAATATGATACAAACATTTAAAAGGATAAAGTGGAGATGTTAGATGAAGAAATAGGTTATAGAACGGTATCTGAAAGCTTGTAGTAGCAATTTAGAAGTATAAGCTTTGGAGTCAGGATGCAAGATGTAGCTTATCTCTTTATATACTTTGTGAAACCACTGGCTAGTTATGTAGCCTGTTGAATCATCTACCATGTACAGATAAAAAACCTAGTTTTGCTTAAAAGAGGTAATTTTTAAATTGCTTAGCTGAATACCAGATGCAAAGTGCAAGGTAAATGTTAGCTGGTGCTGTGTTAGTGATACTCATTTCTGTTTAAAAAAATATATAAATATATATATATACCTCCTATATATTTTTAAAAAATATAAAGTTAAAATTTCCGCATAAAAATATAAAATTAAAAATATTTCTCTTATATGTATGTATATGTGAGAGGTCTCTGACAGAATTGATTAAAGATCTCAAAAGAACGTGCTCCACCATTATCTATATTGTGTACACAAGGCTCAAGAGGGGCCAATTTACTTGCAGTCAGACACCATGAACAAGGCCTGGGTACTGGCTTGTCTTATTGAGGAAATCTACATTAACATATGAAAACTAATAAAATACTTCAAAATAGTAATGATAATTATAGGATTTTTGGTCATGTATTTCATTTAAGAAGTTTTCATTATAAAAGAAAAGGGTGTTTATTCAAGATGAGACAAGACAGAACAATAAAAGCTAACCAATATTCCTTATGAGCATAAAAGCAAAAATCCTGAATAGAATATGAGCAGGTAAAATCCAGCAATATATAGAAAGAATAATATAGAAAGAATCATGATCAAGTGGGGTTATAGCTGGTTCAGTGTTTGGAAATCAATCAATGTAATCTACATTAAGGAAGATTAAAGGCCAAAGAGGAAAAACCATCTGACCATACCAATTGATGCAGAAAAAGCATTTGACAACATAAACATCCATTCATGATACAAGCTCTCAGCAAGCTAGGAGGAGAAGGGAAGTTCCTCAACCTCATAAAGGGCAACTTTGAAAAAACTACAGTTATCCTCATTCTTAATTGTGAAAGACCAAATGTTTTCCCTATAAGATCAAAACAAGGTTAGGATGTCGGCTGTCACTACTCTTATTTAACATAGGACTGGCAATCCTGGCCAGTGCAATAAATCAAGAAAAGGAAATAGAAAGCACACATATTATAAAGGAAAGCGTCTGTCTCTGTGTGTGAAGGATATGATCGAATATGTAGAACACACAAAGGAAGCTGTAAAAAGCAAAAACCTGGCTGGCTCATGTCTGTAATCCAGCACTGTGGGAGGCCAAGGTGGGTGGATTGCATGAGACCAGGAGTTCGAGACCAGCCTGGGCAACATTGTGAATCCCCCTCTGGATAAAATTACAAAAATTAGCCAGGCATGATAAGACTCTGTTAAAAAAAAAAAAAAAAAAAAAAAGCAAAATCCAAGAACTTATAAGTGAGTTTAGCAAGATTATAGGATCCAAGGTCACACAGAAAAATTTTTCCATACACTAGCAATGTATGACTGAAAGCTGAGCTTAAAAACAATGTCATTTGCAATAGTTTATAAAATAATAAAATCCTTAGGTATAAATCAAAACATGCATAGGGCCTGTACTCTGAGAACTATAAGATACTGATGAAAGAAATAAAAGACCTAAATAAACAAGAAACATGTCATATTCATGGATGGGAAGATTCACCATAGTCAAGTTATCAATTCTCTGTAAGTTGATCTTTAGATTTAACAAAATATCAGTCAAAATCCTGGAAGGGTTGTTTTGTAGATGTAGACAAGTGGATTCTAAAGTCTTACCCAAGGCAAAGGAACTGGAATAGCTAAACCAAATTTTCACCAAACTAGAAAAAGTTTGACTCACATTACACAATTTAAGACTCTAAAGATACAGTAATCAAGACTGTGGTATTGGTGGAGGTTTAGAAATATATATCAGTGGAACAGAATAAAGGGTCTAGAATGGACCCACAGAAATATGACTAGTTAAAAAATTTTAAGCATGGGTGCAAAAACAGTAGAGAAAGCATAGCCTTTTCAACAAATGGTATTGGAGCATTTAGACATGCATTAAAAAAATCTTTGACCTAAACCTCACACCGTACACATAGATTAACTCAGAAAGGATTACAGAACTGAAAGTAGAGCACAAAACTGTAAAAATTTTAGAAGCAAACATAGGAGAAAATCTTCATGATCTGGGTTAGGTACAGAATTTTTAGGCATAACAGTAAAACCATAATCCATGCAGGAAAAAATTGATAAACTGGAGCTCACAGTTCTAGAAGCTGGGAAGTCCAATATTAAGTGTCTGTCATCTAGTGAGGAACTTCTTGCTATGTCATCCCACGGTGGAAGGTGATAGGGTGAGAGAGAGAGAAAATGAAAGTGAAAGTAAAGGGGAGTTGAATTCCCTCCTTTTGCAACAAACTCACTGCAATGCTAACAGCATTCATTGCACCCACATGCCCTTATCTCTCATTAGGCCCCACCTCCCCAAACTTGCATTGGGGATAAGTTTCCAACACATAATTTTGGGGGAACAAATTCAAACCACCCCAACAATAAAATATTTGAGATAAATTTAACAAAATAAATGTGAGACTTGTACACTGGAAACGACAACCGTTCCAGAAAGAAATTTTCAAAAATCTAAATAAATATAGGGACACTCCGCATTAATGGACTTGGAGCTTAACATTTTAAGATTGCAAAACTCTTCAAATTGATCTATAGGTTCAATGCAGTGCCTATCACATTTGTAGCAGGACTGTTCTGAACAGTTGACAAACTCATTCTGAAATTTATACCAAAAGAATTGAGAATGGTCAAAACAATCTTGAAAGAGACCAAAGAACAAAATTCACCCCAGTTTCAGAGCTTACTATACAACACTAAGGGGAAAAAACAAACATTTCCATCTGCTCTCACATCACGATGACAATCAACACAGAAGACTTCCATGACCAAATGTGTGGGGATTTTTCCTGACAGATAGTGTCAGATCCCACAGGTTGAGGGCTCAACCCTGTAAATCTGCCTGTACCCCCTCAGATGCCAGGTGAATCTGGAGGCATTCTGGAGGTAAGCCCTGGTCTCCAGAACTTCTGACCCACCAGCTTCAAGTTGGGGCTCCCACAATCACCTCTTTGGGTTCCATTTATATAACTGCTGTCACTACACAATTAATTTGCTAGAGCAGCTCACAGAACTCAGGGAAATGCATACTTACATTTACTGGTTTATTCTAAAGGATATTACAAAGGAAACTAATGAAGAGGTGCCTAGGGTGAGGCATGTGGGAAGGGGTATGGAGCTTTTATGCCCTCCAGGAGTGTGCCACCCTCTAGAACCTTCATAGGTTTTGCTATCTGGAAGCTCTCTGAACCCTGTCCTTTTAGTTATTATGGAGGCTTCATTACATAGACATGATTGATTAAACCGTTGGCCATTGGTGATCAATATAACCTTCAGCCCCTCAACCCTCTCCAGAGGAGATGGGCCTGAAAGTCCCAACCCTGTAGTCCTTCCTTGGTCTTTATGGTGACAGCCCCATTCTGAAGCTACCTGGGGGGCTGCCAATGCATTAACATACAATAAGACATCACTTTGGTGTTTCTAAGGGTTTTAGGAGTTGTATGCTAGGAAATGAAGTTGAAGACCAATTATATATTTCACAGTGTCACAGCTACTACAGTAATGAAGACAATGTGGTCACAGCTTAAAATTAGACATGTAGACCAATCAAACAGGATTGAGATTCTAGAAATAAATACTAGAATGTTTTTGTTCATGGATTTTTTTTTCAGACAGGATCTCACTCTGTTGCTCAGGCTGGAGTGCAGTGGTAAGATGATGGCTCACTGCAGCCTCAACCTCTCAGGCTCAAGTGATCCTCCCACCTCAGCCTCCTGAGTAGGTGGGACTGTAAGGCATGTGACACAACACTGGCTAATTTTTAAATCTTTTTGTAGAGATGGGGTCCTCCTATGTTGCGCAGGCTAGTCTCGAACTCTCCTGGGCTCAAGCAATCCTCCTGCCTCAACCTCTCAAAGTGCTGGGATTATAGGTGTGAGCCACCGCGCCCACCATCAGTGGATTTTTTTTTTTTTAATGGGCTCAAGTGATCTCTGTAGTCCCAGCTTTTTGGGAGGCTGAGACGGGAGGATCACCTGAGCCCATTATCAATGGATTTTTGATAGATGTGCCAAGGCAATTCAATGTGGGGAAAGGATAGTTTTTTTTCAACAAATGATGCTGGAATAATTGGATATGTAAGAAAGATAAGTTTAGTCGTTTCTCATCATACATAAAAATCAAGAAAGATCGTTGACCTAAATATAAGAAGTATAACTATAAATTTGGTTTGGGATGTACAGGGGAAGGGAAAACTTCCCCATTGCCCTCTGAAAGTTTGCTGAAAATCACTGACAAAAGGCAGATTAATAGAAAAGGCACGCACATGTATTTGATCATAGTTTTACTTGAAATAGGAGCCTTCAGAATGAAGACTCAAAGATACAAGTGTTAGGGCACATTTTTACGCTCAGGTTCAACCAAATATGGACAGCCATTTAGAAACCTGACGGGATGAAAAGAGTGTGATCTGATACTGATATACTGAATGGGGAAAGGGGAAACACAGCAGGGCCTGTCTGTCTAGATTGTTCATGGCTTCCCTAAACATGCGTTCCTTCCTTCTGGCTCTCAGGCAGGACCCTCTCTGGAACGGGCGTCTTAGGACATACCGTTAAGCAAGGTAGGTCACATCATTTTTTTATGACCTGTTTTTGTACAGAAAGATATGGGAAATTTAGAGTAATGTGTTTAGGTTTTATTACTGGCTTTGGAGAAAAGGGGTTCTGGTTTCTGTGATCTGTTAGGGAAGAGGGATTCTAATTTCTATGGCCAGCGTAAAGGAAGAATGAGGGGCCAGAGGCAGAAAGGGTAAGAGAAAGTCAGAGAGAGCTGCTTCTGTGGCCTTCATTTTCAGATATCATTTTCCGAGACCCTACAAGACAATCAACTCTTAGATATGGCATCAAAAGTAAAAGTGATAAGGAAAAAAAGAGATTGATCAATTGGACTTTATTCAAATTAAAATCACTTTCATTTCAAAAGACACCATTTAGAAAGTCACAGACTGGGAGAAAATATTTACAAATCATATATTCAATATAGGATTGTAGCTAACAATATACAAATAGCTCTAGCAACCCAATTATTATGTATTTATGTATTTATTTATTTGAGACAGAGTCTCGCTCTGTCACCAGGCTGGAGTGCAATTGTACGATCTCAGCTCACTGCAACCTCTGCCTTCCAGGTTCAAGTGATTCTTTTGCCTCAGGCTCCTGAGTAGTGGGATTACAGGCATGTGCCACCACTGTGTTTTCAGTAGAGACAGGGTTTCACCATGTTGGCCAGGCTGGTCTCAAATTCCTGACCTCAGGTGATCCACCCACCTCAGCCTCCCAAATTGCTGGGATTACAGGTGTGAGTCAACGTGCCCAGCCCCAATTATTATTAAACTAGACAGATAGTTTCAAAATAGTTAAAAGGTTTGAATAATCAAGGAAGTGAAAAGACAACCCATAGAATGGCAGAAAATCTTTGCAAATCATTTATCTGATAAGGGACTTGTATCTTGAATATATAAAGAACTCTTACAATTCAGTAATAAAAAGACATTTTGCTGGGACCGGTGGCTGATGCCTCTAATCCCAGCACTTTGAGAGGCCTAGGTGGGAGGATAGCTTGAGTCCAGGAGTTTGAGACCAGACTAGGCAACATAATGAGACCTCTCCCTGCCATCTCTATAAAAATAAGTCAATAAAATAAATAAATAAGAAAGGAAAAAAATTAGCCAGGTATGGGGTGTGATGGCAGGCACTTGTAGTCCCAGCTACTCAAAAAGGTGAGGTGAGAGGATTGCTTGAGCCCAGGAGGTCAAGGTTTCAGTGAGCCATGTTTTCACCACTGTACTCCAGCCTGGGTGACAGAGCCAGATCCTGTCTTAAAATAGTAATAATAAAAAAACCCCAAAGACGTTTTAAAAGTAGTTGTATTAGTTGGTTAGGGCTGCCATAACAACTTGCCATAGACTGGCTTAAACAACAAAGATGTGTTTTCTCACAATTCTGGAAGGTACAAATCTGAGATCTACCTGTTGGCAGGGTTGGCTTCTCCTGAGGCCCCTCTCCTTGGTTTGTGGACAGTGTCTTCTCCCTGTGTCTTCACACAGCCTTCCCTCTGACTGTGTCTGTGTCCTCGTCTCCTCTTACATGGATACCAGTCATTGGATTAGGGTCTACCTGAATGACCTCATTTTAATTAACCATCTCTTTGAAGATCTTGTCTCCAAATACAGTCACATTCTGAGATATTGAATATTATGACTTCATTATATGAATTTTAGGGGACACAGTTCAGCCTATAATAATAAGCCAAGGATCTGAACAGGCATTTCTCCAAAGAAGATATGCAAATTGCTAATAAGCACATGACAAGATTCCCAGCATCAGTAGCTATCAGGGAAATGCCAATCAAAAGCACAATGAGATGCACATCACACCTACTAGGATGCTGTAACCATCAAGACAGATGATACAAGCGTTGATGAGGACGTACAGGAATTGGAGCTCTCATACATTGCTAATGAGAATGGAAAATGGTCCTTCCAGTTTGGAGAACAGTCTGGTAGTTAAAAAAGGTGTAACATATAGTTACCATATAACTCAGAAGTTCTACTCCCAGGTGTATACCAAAGAGAAATGAAAACTTTCCCCTGCCCCCAAACTTGTACACAGATATTCATAGAAGCATTATTCTAATAGCTGCAAAGTAGAAACAATCCAAATGCCCACCAATTGGTGAATAGAGAAATAAAATGTGGTCTGTCCATACAGTGGAATATTGTTCAACAACAAAATCAAATAAAATGCTTAAACACACTACAACATGGGTTTACCTTGAAAACATTATGCTAAATGAAAGAAGCCAGTCACAAAAGACCATGTATTATATGACTGCATTTATATGAAATGTCCCCAAAAAGTAAATATGTAGAGACAGAAGGTAGACTGGTGGTTGTCAAGAGTTGGGGGATGAAGGGTGGGGGGATGGGGGTGATTGGTAGTAGATATAGGTACTGGGTTTTGTTTTTGGGTGATGAAATGTTTTAAAATTGACTTAGTAGTGATGAGGTGTGGTGATTTACATTAATAAATATACAAAGAGCCTTGTATTGTACACTTGAAATGAGTGAATCATCTGGTATATAAAATATATTTCAATAAATTTGTCTAAAAATGTATGAATTGACATTTAACCAAAGAAAATATAGTCATGTGTCACTTAATGATGGGGAGAGGTTCTGAGAAATGCATCGTTAGGTGATTTCATGGTGTGAATATCATTGAGTGTACTTACACAAACCAAGATGGTATAGCCTACTACATACCTTGGCTATATGGTGTGGCCTATTACACCTAGGCTATAGATCTGTACAGCACGCTATTATAGTGAATACTGCAGGCAATTGTAACACAATGGTAAGTGTTTGTGTATCTAAACATAGAAAAGGTACAGTAAAAATAAATACGGTATTATAATCTTATGGGACCATTGTCATATGTGCAGTCTGTCATTGACTGAAATGTCATGGTGCGTGACTGTATATGAAAGTTCAAATTAGCTGGGTGTGGTGGTATGTGCCTGTAATCCCAGTTACTTGGGAGGCTGAGGCAGGAGAATCGCTTGAACCCGGGAGGCAGAGGTTGCAGTGAGCTGAGATAGTGCTATTGCACTCCAGCCAGAGTGACAGAGTGAGACTCCGTCTCAAAAAAAAAAAAAAAAGTTCAATAAGCATATGAAAACATCGTTAGATATTAGAGAAATGTAAATTAAAACACAATGAGATGCCACTGACACTTTATGCCCCAGGGAATGTCTGTAATAAAAAGCCACTAACAAGTGTTGAGGGATGGTATAATTTGGATATTTGTCCCCTCCAATTATTATGTTGAAATGTGGTCTCCAGTGTTGGAGGTGGGGCCTGGTGGGAGGTATTTCGGTCATGGGGGTGGATCCCTCATGAATGGCTTGGTGCCCTCCCTGTGGTAATGAGCTACTGTGAGATCTAATTGTTTAAAAGAGTCTGAGACCTCCCCCGACTGCCACCCCACGCTCTTTCTCACCATGTGATGTGCTGGCTCCCCCCTCACTTTCTGCCACGATCCTAAGCTTCTTAAGGCCTCACCAGAAGCTGAACAGATGCTGGCACCATGCTTGTGCAGCCTGTGGAATTGTGAGCCAAATCTGCATTTTCCTTTTTAGCAGGAGTGTCCAATCGTTTGGCTTCCCTGGGCCACATTGGAAGAATTTCTTGGGCCACACATAAATTACACTAACACTAATGATAGCCGATGAGCTAAAAAAAAATGTTTTACAGTGTTTTAGGAAAGTTTATGAATTTGTGTTGGGCTGCAGGTTGGACAAGCTTGCTTTATAGCAACACAAAACGGACAAATACGGGGAGAATGTAAGAAACTGAAGGCCTCATATATTGTTGGTGGAAATGTAAAATGCCATTTTAACAACAGTTTTCCAGTTTCTTAAAAAGTTAGACATAGTTTTACCATATGACCCAGTGATTCTACTCTGAAGTATACCTAAGAAAATTAAAATATATGTCCACATAAAGACTTACATGTAATCCCATTACTGGGTATATATATCCAAAGGATTAGAAATTGTTCTATTATAAGGACACATGCACATGAATGTTCACTGCAGCACTGTTTACAATAGCAAAGACTTGGAATCAACCCAAATGCCCATCGATGATAGACTGGACGGGGAAAATGTGGCACATATACACCATGGAATACTATGCAGCCATAAAAAACGTTGAGTTCGTGTCCTTTGTAGGGATGTGGATGAACCTGGAAACCATCATTCTCAGCAAACTGACGCAAGAACAGAAAAATCAAACACCGCATGTTCTCACTCATAGGTGGGTGTTGAACAATGAGAACACATGGACACAGGGAGGGGAGCATCACACTGAGGTCTGTGGAGGGGAACTAGGGGAGGCACAGTGCAGGGTGGGGAGTTGGGGAGGGATAACATGGGGAGAAATGCCAGACATAGGTGATGGGGAGGAAGGCAGCAAACTACATTGCTGTGTATGTACCTATGCAACAATCCTGCATGTTCTTCACATGTACCCCAACACCTAAAACGCAATAAAATATATATATATAAGAAAAACAAAAAAAAGGCTTACATGTAAATATTCACAGAATCTTTTTTCTTTTTCCCTCCCTCCCTCCCTCCGTCCCTCCCTTCCTTTCTTCCTTCCCTTCCTTTCCTTCCTTTCTTTTTTGAGATAGAGTCTTGCTCTGTTGCCCAGGCTGGAGTACAATGGCATGATCTCGGCTCACTGCAACCTCTGCCTTCCAGGTTCAAGCGATTCTGCTGCCTCAGCCTCCCAAGTAGCTGAGATGACAGGAATACGCCACTACACCCAGCAATTTTTTGTATTTTTAGTAGAGACTGTGTTAGCCAGCCTGGTCTTGAACTTCCCAAAGTGCTGGGATTATAGGTGTGAGCTGCCACACCCGGCTGTTATTTTTCAAAATAGCAAAAAACTGAAAACAACTGAAATGTCCATCAACTGATGATCGGACAAACAATATCTGCTATATTCGTACAATGGAATATTATTTAACAATAAAAGGAATAAAGTACTGATAGGTGCTACTATATGGATGGACCTCAAAAACATTATACTAAATAAAAGAAGTCATATATTGTATAATTCCATTTATTTGAAATGTCCAGAAAAGCAAGTCTATAGAAACAGATATTCAATTTATGGTCCCGTGGAGCAGAGAGTAGCAATGAGGGATGCTTGCAAATGGAGATGAAGTTTGCTAATGGTGTAGTGCAAACGTTCTAACATTAGATGTGTTAGCAACTAACATCTGATGTTAGTTGCTCAGCCCTGCACATTTTCTAAAAGTAATTGAATTGTACACTTAAAATAAATAAGTGTTATTGTATGTAAATTATACCTTGATAAAGCTGTTTTTAAAAGTGATAGCAAGGTGTGGGAGTTGAGGGTGTTTGCAAGTAGATGATTAAAAGAGGGACCATACGGCTGGGTGTGGTGGCTCATGCCTCTAATCCCAGCACTTTGGGAGGCCGAGACAGGCAGATCACGAGGTCAAGAGATTGAGACCATCCTGACCAATATGGTGAAACTCTGTCTCTACTAAAAATACAAAAATTAGCTGGGCATGATGGCACATGCCTGTAGTCCCAGCTACTCCGGAGCCCGAGGCAGGGGAATCGCTTGAACCCGGGGAGAGGAGGTTACAGTGAGCCGAGATCATGCCACTGCACTCCAGCCTGGAGACAGTGAGACTTCATCTCAGAAAAAAAAAAAAAGAAAAAGCAGGACCATGTAATGTAAGCTGGTAAGGAAGGGTGAAGAGTAGTGAGAGAGTAGCAGGATCCAGGAGTTATTTGATGCAGCTGACAATTTATCGACTTTAGTTCACTAGAGGAAGTCAGTTGCAAACACAGGACCTGATAATCAGAAAATGAGGTGATTGAAGTTGAGACGATTGTTGGATTGATAATGCAAAAGTTACAAATATGATCATGGATGGAGGTGAGTGGCTCTGGTCCTATGGAGAGGAAGATCATTGGAAGTAAGCAGGAAAAGTGTTGAGTTATTTATAAGCGCTCCAGGTGTTATGACAGTACAACTGGAGTGAGTGATAATGATATAGGAACTAAAATCTTCAAGGAGCGACCCAGGTGATAGATGACTGCTGCAAAGAGGAGAAATGTGTGCAATAGCTTACAAGAGACTCAACGTTGGAGTTAAGAGGGAGGGAGAAGCAAGTAGAGACAGGGTCACAATAGGCTATAATCAGGATTACAGGAGACGTTTGTACAGGCAAAACCCCAGGAAACTTCCTGAAATGTTATGGTAATTGTTAAACAAGTTTTTCCAGTACATCTGTAGCTTGTGTTAAATGAGATGTATGGATTACAGTTGCCATCTCAGACTATGGCAAAGCTAGGCAGGTTAGTGGCCTGAAAACATAAAAGGAGTATAATCAGTAAAATCAGGAAAAACCAGGCAGGCTGACCAGAACTACTGGGAAGAGATACAAATTAGAAAGCAAGCAGAATTGTGGAGTGATCTACATTCTTTAATCAAAGGAATGAGGCTAAGAGTAAGGTGGGATTCAGCACTGCAGAAACACAAGTCTTGGTCATGGCTGGGTTGTGCATTCTGTTGTCACTATGGCAATGACATCATAATGACCCCAAATGCAAGTGAAGTAAACAGAATCAGGGTAGGGCTACAGGTGATCTGGTGAACTAGACTTGGTGGATGGTGTGGAAGGGTCTTTGGGAGAGACCTGTGCCCACGATAAAAGGGAAAATGAAGGTGTTCATTTGAGTTTGCTTGTGTGTGGGGGGGGCTTTTTTGGCACGGTTGACCCGTCTGTGTTCCTCCCTGTGAGTTGATGTCAAAATTAGGTAAGAAACCATGTATTTATTCATCCTTATTGACTTTTCTAGTTTATTGTGGCATTGATTCTTGAACAGAAGCCCTAGCAACGAAGAGCTCCGTGTGGAAAAGGAGGACAGACATGCACTGTCTCAATGCCCTGTGTAAGGAGTAGGGTAACCCAAACCACCTGCTGCTTGGAATTTTCCTCCTGCTCTTTTCATTGCCCTGAAGGGAGTTTTAGGTCAGCCTAGAGAGTCTGTTAGAGTTGAGAGTCAAACTGTGTAGCTGGTAAGAAGAATGGGCTGTAGGCTTGTTAAAACAGAGTGCTGTCTCTCCCTCCCTTCTCCCCCATCTCCGTAGTTTCTGGGTCAGTAGTTCTGGGTCAGGGCCTGAGGATTTGCATTTCCTATAAGCTCCTAGGTGATGCTGACGTCCTCAGGAGCCACTAGGTTGGGTTTATATGTATTTCTGCAGAAGAATGTTTTTGATACTGTGGAGAATACACCCCAAGTGTTGTGGGTTCAATTCTGTCCTCCAAAAAGATACGTTTCCTAACTGCCAGTTCCTCAGGCCATGTCCTGTTTGGAAATAGGGTCTTTGCAGATGTAATTAGTTAGGATGACGTCATAGTGGCATAGGGTGGGCCCTTAATCCAGTGTGACTGATGCCCATATAAGAGGTGGAGAACCCTCCCGGGTTCAAGCGATTCTCCTGCTTCAGCCTCCCGAGTAGCTGGGATTACAGGCACACACCACCACTACTGCCTAATTTTTGTATTTTTAGTAGAGACGGGGTTTCACCATATTGGCCAGGCTGGTCTTGAACTCCTGACCTCAGGTGATCCACCCGCCTTGGCCTCCCAAAGTGCTGGGATTACAGGCATGAGCCACCATGGTGGCCAAGAGTGTCTATTTTATGCTAATGAGAAGACTATGGCCAGGGGCCCCTAGGTAGCTTCAGGATGGGCTGGTCACCATAAAGATTGGAATTTTCAGCACCCGCCTACCACAGGAAGGGGAGAGGGGCTGAAGGTTTAGTTAATCACCAATGGCCAATGATATATTTTCTGACCTCTTTACTCTTTATTATTTACTATTCCTTTTTGCAGAACTATGATCCTAAGACTGTATATGTCTATATAGCGTTCTCTATCTATGTATACATATATACACACATATATTTTTGAGATTCTGAAAGTATAAATACACATATAGGCATGTATTTTTACTTTTTTTTTCTTGAGACTGAGTCTCACTATGTTGCCCACGCTGGAGTGCAGTGGTTAGTGCCATACTGCTGGAGTCCAGCATCTACTTCACTTTATAACTTGGATTAGATCTCAGTTAACTAATCTATACCGTACCTCTTATTTTGTCAGAGAGAATGTTTATTTTTAAAACCTTAAGCTTTCTGGTGAATCATAAATCATAATTTTCTATTTTGATTTAGCCAGTGAGGTAATATCAAGTTGCTTCCCCAGATTTTATCTATATATAAATTTTATTCTATTATTGCTGCATAACAAATAACCTGAAAATTTAGTGGTATCCAACCACAATGTTTCATTTTTCTCTTGATTTTGTTTGTCAGGAATTAGGTAAGGCAGTTTCACTTTGGGGTCTCTCATGCGGTTTTGGCCGATGTCAGCTGGGGCTGCAGTCATGTGAAGGTTCTGATGGGCCAGAAACCTACAATGACCCTCATACATGGCTGGCGAGCTCTTGGGAGCTCAGCTGACACTGTTGGCTGGAGCATTTATATGCAGCTTGTCCATTATAGTGATTTCAGGATAGCTGGACTCTTTACATGGTGGCTGGTTTCCCTTGAGAGGAAGCATCTCAAGAGAACCAGGCAGAAAATTTTCAGGCCTTTTAAGGGCTTTTCAGAACTAATAAATGGTGTAGTTTCACTTCTGTTGTGTTCTATTGTTTGAAGCAGTCGTGAGCCTGTCCAGATTCAAGCGGTGGTGACATAGCTCCCCCCATCTCTTCATGGGATGAGTGTCAAAGAGCTTGTGGGCAATACATTTATACTGCTTCATGGTTACTGAAGTATATCTTACATATAATAAAATGCACAGATCTTAAGCGTTGAGTTCAATGAATATTGGTAATTGTTTAGACCTATGCATCTGTTGCCTGATGTGAGGTATAGAACATTTTTTTCACTCTGTAAACTTACCTTGTGTGCCTTTCAAGTCAATCCTCACACAAAGTTTTTCCTGTTCTGTGAAGTCACATAAATGGAATTATACTATTTGTGTATTTGGCTTCTTTAACTCAACATAAAACTTTCAGATTCATCCATGTTGCTGATGTATCCCTTGCATGTTCTTTTTTATTGCTGAGTTGTATTTCACTGTATGAATATACTACAGTTTCTTTATCCCTCACCCATTGTTGAACATTTATTTCTAGTGTGTGGCTATTATGAGTGAAGATGATATGAGCATTCTTGTATACATCTTCAAATGTTATCAGGGTATCTTTGGAATAATATTTTCATATTATTAAAATCCAATGTTTCTGAATTGTTTTAATGCTCAAAGATCTTTGAAATTTACCTCTGTAGATAGTAAAGATTTACTATTTACAAGCTTTTTTTGGGATTAAGGAGGCATGGAGTTCCCAACCCTGGGGCCATGGATCAGTACCAGTCCGTGACCTGTCAGGAACTGGGCCGCACAACAGGAGGTGAGCGGTGGGAGAGCAAGCGAAGCTTCATCTGTATTTACAGCTGCTGCCCACTGCTTACATTACCACTGGAGCTCTGCCTCCTGTCAGATCAGCAGCGGCATTAGATTCTCATAGGAGCGTGAACCCCATTGTGAACTATGCATGTAAGGGATCTAGGTTGTGCACTTCTTATGAGAATCTAGTGCCTGATGATCTGTCACTCTCCTATCACCCCCAGATGGGACTGTCTAGTTGCAGGAAAACAAGTTCAGGACTCCCACTGAGTCTACCTTATGGTGAGTTGTATAATTGTTTCATTATATACAATGTAACAATAATAAAGTACACAATAAGTGTAATGTGCTTGGATCATCCTCAAACCATTCCCCCAGATTCCCCTTCCATCTGTGGAAAATTGTCTTTCATGAAACTGGTTCCTGGTGCCAAAAAGGTTGGGGACCACTGGTTTATAGGATGTACTAAAAAGGATGGAATGGTGTCTTATCAAGAAAAGCAAAATCTATATCATCCACAATTTCAGTTACATAAATGCTCAGCACGAAAAATTATAAACATGGCTAAGATTTTAAAAAATGGAAATGGAAATTTCCCCTCAAAACCAATTTCTCCTCTGCAACCTTCTTCAAATCTCATTCCCTGGAGGTCAGAATTCTAAATTTGTGTGTGTGCAGAGGATAGTATTGTTGGAAAGTAAAAGTTCATTATTGACTACAAACTGTAAGTCTGGGTTCAGTAATAAGAACACTTACTTCCTTTTTAGGTGACCCAACCCCAAGATATTGCTACTGTTGCCAAAGAGGGAATGAAGGTCATTGTGTCTCTGAGAATGTAGGAGTCTCTTTAACAGATGGGGAGAAATGGTTTAAAGATTCTTAAAAAATTGCACAGACAGTAGTTGTCTGCTCTTTGGTTATAGGTGAATTATCTCTATCCCAGTTAGGAGTGGAGGACTGAAGTATGTCTCAGTGCACAAAGTAAAGCTCTGCAGGCTTGGAAAGAAATTTTCTTTTGTAGTAAAAGGCTAGGCCCCTTGTTATAGACATGAGTGTTATATCTGTTAGTTATAATAGATTATTGGGGGTATCATCCAGGCAATGAAGTGTTCTATAAGAAGATTATAAAGGTAATCAGATTTGCCCCATGGATTTTGCCCAGTGGTTTTGAAGGCAAAACAAAGTTAATTTGAATATGTAGGGAAGAAAAAGATCTTGATATTGATGAGGGGCTGCTTTTTTACATTTAAAAAAGGCTGATAGTGTCAACTACAAATTAAAAATCTGTAACAATCTCTAGTGTGGCATCAGATTAATGGGGGTACCTTGAAAAATTAGGTCAAAATAAAGTGACAGAAATTATAAAACATACATGATAATAAACAAGTCATTTATTTTTCATACTCTTTTGGGGGAAAGGAGAAAAGTCAATTTGCCCTACCCAGTCATGGTCTTTCTGAAAGATTCTCCATTCATTCCACAGAACTGGGTAGGTTGCTTAATCTCAGTGGATTTTGTATTCTTAATTCATAAAGAGAATTTCTCTTCAAGAGAGTGGTCAAAGAGTGAGCCTTTGTGAGCAGCTTCGCTGGTGCACGGCCAGACTCCCTCTCTGGGTGAAGCTTTTTCCACATTGGCCACACAGATAGGGTGTCTCTCCTGTGTGTATTTTGCCATGCAGAATACAATTCCCCCTCGTGTGGAAACTCTTCCTGCACTGGGTACAGGCATAGGGCTTCAGGCCCGTGTGGACTCTGATGTGAACAATTAAGCTTCCTTTCTGACTGAAGGCTTTTCCGCACTGATCACATCTATAGGGCTTCTCACCACTGTGAACTCTCCTGTGAACAGCAAGGTTACTCTGATTCCTGAAGCTTCTCTGACAAATAGCACACTCGTAGGGTTTCTGTCCAGTATGGAGTCTCTCATGGACAGCCAGACTACCTCGTTGACTGAAGCTTTTCCCACACTCTTTGCACTGATAAGGCTTCTCTCCCGTGTGTATCCGCTGATGTGTAACAAGATTGCCTTTGGCCCTGAAGCTTTTTCCACAGTGGGTGCACTCAAAAGGCTTCTGACCAGTGTGGATTCTCTCATGTAACGTGAGACTACCTTTTTGTCGGAAGGATTTTCCACACTCTTGGCACTCATAGACCCTTTGTCTCACTCCAGGTGAATCTTCCTGTAGTGTCTTCGAATCTGGTGATTTTTGTTCCAGCTTCTCTCTTCTGAAAGAATTTTGGATATCCCAGCTTGAGGATCCTGTAGCCTCAGAGTGGTCATATTTGTGGTGGGCTTCAGTCATCACATCTGGTAAAATGAAAGGGAAGTCATGTAAGAGGCACCAATATGCTGAGTGAGAAAAGGGAAAAGAAACATAATACTTTGAGTGCTTATGATGAGCCAGGCCTTATTCTTTGCATAGACAAGGCAATCCTGAAAGCAGTACCATGAGATTGATACAGATAATGGGAACACAGAGAAGCTATCAAAGGTCACAGAGCTGGGTAAGTTAGAGTTGACTCAAACAGGCATTCTCCACAGCAGTGTACTGCCTCTAAACTTAATTTAGGCCAACAAATAACCTTGTAAGATAGACATGCTTTTCTCTATTTTACACGTCAGAAAACAGGCTCAGAAAATGTAGAAAATGATACAGGATGATATAGAGCCCCATACCCAGCTGCTATCTGACTCCAAAACAGGTTTGGATCCAGGCTGTATAAGGCCTAAAACTTTCACATTTTAGAGGCACCCTTTTAAGAAATGTATAAAATTAAGCACAGGGTCTTGGAGAGACCAATGCAAGTGAGGGGTCCTAAAACTTAAGCTGCATTTCCTTCTTCAGAAATCCACCTCTGTCCAGTCTGTTCTGACAATGGAATCAGCACCATGACCTCAGAAAATATGCGGCACAATCCTGGGTGCTTTACATCTATCATTGCTAATCCCTGCAATCTTATAAGATAGAGCTTATTGTCCCTTTTCACAGATGAATCTGGAGCTTAAGGAAATTAAATAACCTGTCTGATACTGCAAAGCTAGCCATGGCAATTACAGAATCTGATCCAAGGAATTTTTCCCATTGAAATCCTTGCTGTTTTCAGTCTACTAAGCCCTGGCAAAATTTGGAAGTTATTCTCATATACTTCCCATGCAGATATTGACTTTTTTTTCCTAATACTGCCCTGCATCTGAGCCTGCTGGTGCACTTTAAATATGGGTCCATTCACCACTATTAACAGTTTTCTTCGTGTCACCCCAGGGTAATTTTCTCCTTGTTATCTTGCCTTATTCAGAGACAGTGCTGAGATTTAAGCTGTTTATTTATTCTCAGAGACTACCTCAATGCTACCTCCATATCAAGAGGGTTCTCTTGCTCCGTTTCTACTATTACTTCTAATTCCAGCTTGCAGGCTTTTCTTGTAACTCTAGGAACAGTGAGGTCTACCAAAGCTACGTCTCTTCTGCTTCCTCAGACTGCTGACCAGTCCTAAGGAGAGGGACACTGAATATCTGTGAGCTGAGTGCATCCAGCCATTGACTGACTCACTCACTGAAGAATGCTACATTCTGGGCATATCTTCCATGACAGTCCAGCAGGGTAGCTGTTGGAAATCCAAACATGTCCACTTCTGCTTATGACCTCAGTCACCACCTCTCCATATGATTCTTCCATGGGCTGTTCCTGAGCACCTGAGGGAGAAAAACAAACAGAAACAAACAGGAAAGGGCAGGAGAATTGACATGTGAGAAGGAAAGTCACCAGTTGTTCCAGTTTGAGGCACAAGTGAATGTAAGAAACCTAGATTGCCTGACGTAATGTCATTTACCTATAACATCACAGTAAAATGGGCCCAAAGGTACTACGACCACACACAAATGAGTCTGCGAAGAAGCAGGAGGTGGGAAAGCAGAGAACACATAAACAGATGTCTCTTCCTGCCAATCACAATAGTCACTACTGTTTATACTTTGGTCTTGGCATGTGATTGGGATCTTCCATTTTCTTTCCCCACCTACTACTTTCATCCCTCCAAGCCCCAGAAGAATTCAGAATCTAAAAAATCAACATTTCAGCCTTTATGATTGGTTCCATGTTGAAACCAATCCGCTCTCCAGTTCTCTGTAGTTACAAAGTATTAAGGGAGTCCGTATAGAACCACTGAACAATTCTTAGGTGGCAAAGGACCCAGACCCACCTGTCTCTTGGTCTTGAAGATGTAAGAATACCAGTTCTGACCAAGTGTAAATACTTGTCAATTCTTGGAAAAGAAAGACCTACTCAAAAACCAAGCCCAAGGCGCTCCCACTAGGTTAAGTAACTTGCCCAAAAACCCACAGAAAATAAGGAGTCAAGGTGGAACAAAGGTTCAAATCCAAGACTTTCTGGATCCAAAGCCTATGTTCTTAAATTAGATAGTTGTCTAGTTTCCCATCACTAAAGAGCTGGTCAGAATGCTTATAAAATTGAACAGAAACGAACAGAGTTTGACCAAACACAATTACTCTTCATATCCTAGGAATCCTCTTGTATGTGTTCTCAATTACCTAAAAAAAAATTTTTTTTTAATTTTTTGAGTCAAGGTTTTGCTCTGCTGCCCAGGCTGGAGTGCAGTGGCTCAATCATAGCTTGTTGTGACTTTGAACTCCTGGACTCAACATATCCTCCCACCTCAGCCTCCCAAGTAGCTAGGACTATAGGTCAGCACCACCAAGCCTGGCTAATTTAAAAAAATTATTTATAAAATTTTTTCGTAGAGTTTGGGTTGCATTATGTTGCCCAAGCTGGTCTCCAACTCTTTGCCTGAAGTGATCCTCCTGCCTTGGCCTCCCAAAGTGCTGAGACTGTAGGCATGAGCCACTAAACCTGGCCCAAATGATTTTTTTTTTTTTTTTTTTGAGACAGAGTCTCATTCCGTCACCAGGCACCAAGCTGGAGTGCAGTGGTGCGACCTCGGCTCACTGCAACCTCTGCCTCCTGGGTTCAAGCAATTCTCCTGCCTCAGCCTCCCGAGTAGCTGGGACTACAGGCGTGCGCCACCACGCCCAGCTAATTTTTTTGTATTTTTAGTAGAGACGGGGTTTCACCATGTTGGCCAGGATGGTCTCAATCTCTTGACCTCGGCCTCCCAAAGTGCTGGGATTACAGGCGTGAGCCACCGCGCCCGGCCCATGATTTTCTTTTTTGAATATTTCTTCTTACTTCAGGATCCTAATTACTGAATTCTTATACTTTAAAAAAAATGCAGTGATTCAATGCATACTCTTTGTTTCCCTCTAATATGTCCTATCAAAATGCTGGCCTTCTGATTTAATGAAATAATAGTATGATGCTACCATTATTTGTTAAGCACCTGGTTCTTCTTGACAACTGCACATTTTGCTACATGCTGTGACGACCAGGAGAGTCATTTAAACTTTTATTTGGAGGACTCATGTCCAACTTGGAACACAAGCTACAAAGGAATTCCCTACCAGTGTGCCAGCACATCATTTGGAAGTTCAAGTATTCTTGCTGAACTACATATCCATTAAGAGTCCCTGGAAGAGTACACGGCGCCTGCTGTCTGGGGTTCGACTCTGTCGTTGGGGATTCCAGAAGTTAGAGCAGAATTCACAGCTCTGCCTCTCCAGCTGCTGTGAGGTCTTCAAGTTACAACGCCGCTATCAGGGACCTCCATGATTGGTAAGGGGGCACTGTCATATTTTTCTCCCTAGATCACAGGTCTGAGGAATCAGTTTTCCCAAGCTTTTGTATAAAGTGGGTTTATAATAAAAAACATTGATTTTCCTATCAGAGAGGCTATTATATCCTTTGGAAAAAGCTTAGAAGTAGGCCGTGAGAGTCTTGGCTTCTTGCCGTGGTTCCCCCAGGATATGACCTTGGGCAGGTAACCCAGCAGCCCTGACTGTTTCCCCACTTACTAAACATGTTACTAACACTGTCCTATCAGGTAGCTCCCGGGAGAACGAAAGAATCAAACGGGAAGGGTCTCTGACGAGACCACCAGACTTAAGACCTAAAATCCAGCGTCCTCTGCAGGGCGATGAGAAGAGGGGTACACTTGGCGGTCTTGAGAACGTCTTGGGGCCAGTTTCAGGCGTAGGAGCTTGTGCGTGGCGTGGTTTCCCACACACTGCCTGGGTTCCCACTCTCCCCCGGAGGGGCTGCCTCTCCTGGCACCCCCGGAAGGCCGGTGCCGGCTTCCTGCCCTCGCGGAAGCCGGCACGGAGGTCCGGGGAGCCTGCCGCGGCCTCCCCACTCCCACGCCCCAGCCCCGTGGGCCCTGCTCCTCTCCGCAGACGCTGCCCTCCCGCCTCGGCCCCCGACCCGCCCTGCGGTCCTGAACCGCGGCACCCCGCTCTGCGGTCCACGGGACCCTGCTCTGCGGACCGCCGACCTCTCCGCTCGCGGCCGGCCTTCCTAGGGTCCCGGGCCCTCCAGGCTTGGTTACTGCCGCGGCGGTCGCTGGCCCAAGTCGGCCACACGGAGGGCCCTGGACGGCGGCCTAACGGCGCAGCCCCGCCTCGCCCGGGCGCTCTGACCCGGCCGGCGGCATCACTCACCGCAGCGGCGCGCGCCCGCAGACAGACAAAGGCCGGCGCCGAGCCCGCAGCAGCGCCAGCGGACTGGACTACAACTCCCAGGAGTCTCCGCGCGATCCCGCCCGCCGGAGGCCGTGGGTCTCGGCGGCCCCGGCTTCCCAAGAGCACTGTGGGAAATGTAGTTCTCCGCAACACCCTACGTTCGGGCTCCGCGGGTACCCGGGGCGCAGGAACCTCAGGCCGCTGGGCTTGGACTGGGAGTCTGGAGCCCCACAGCGCTGACCTGTCCGCGGACGCGGAGCAGGGACCCAGCCACGGCCATTCAGATTAGCAAAATATGATTGAAAGCATCGGGGTAGCAGGCGCTGAGCCAAGGACTCAGGAATACGGGGTTCTTGCAGGGCGTCGCAGAAGGAAGAAGTTTTGGGGAGAAATCTGTTCATAAAGCCTTGGGTGCTTCGAGGTCATGTGTTGAGCCGCTCGCTGCATGAGCAAAGGGGAAGGCCGCTTTCATGGAGCTTCTGTAAAAAGCAACAGGAACGCAGGTAGTCCAGTCCTCGTGAGATACTGGGAGGAGCATAGTTGCTTTTGGACACGTATGAGATAAAGCTTCTCCTTTTTTTTTAATCCCCCTTCACTCTGTCTCCCTGGCTGGAGTGCAGTGGTGCGATCTCGGCTTACTGCAACCTCCGCCTTCTGGGCTCAAGCATTCTCTTCCTCAGCCTCCCAAGTATCGGAGACTACAGGTCCGTGCCACCACGCCCGGCTAATTTTTTTTTTTTTTTGTATTTTGAGTAGAGACGGGGTTTCACTATGCTGGCCAGGCTGTCTGATATACCTTAAGCCTCCTTCAAACTCACTTTTCCAAGATCTGGAGCTCTTCTGTCTGGCTGGGCGTCTCCCTGGGTCCCTGCCTCTGAAACCCCTCTCTGTAGATGTGTCCATCCTCTTGAGTGAAGGACTAATAAAGAATGCTTCCTCTTGCTATGTCCTTGTCCTCTACCCCAAAGCCACACATTGGTTAAACCAAACAACTTAATTTCACTCAATATGCAAAAGTGTCATGTAAGTAATACGTTGGTTCCTAAATGTTAGCTGTTACTATATTGCACATCATTTCTGAATTTCATTCAACATTTATCCATTGAACACATTTTAAATGCTGACACTGGGGACACGAATGTAAACAAGACACACTCCGTGCTCCTAGGGAGGAGTAGGGAGGCAGCTGACAGTCTAGTGGAGAAAACAAACACCACTTTCCTCACATGGGGGTCGGGGTGTTGCACAGCCAAGTCCAGAGTGTGCGGTGCAAACTGTCCAGAAGCTCCCCACTCCTGAACTGCCCCAGGTGGCTCCTCCCCTCACTCCTTCCAAGTCAGAGAGAAAGCGGTGGGGGCGGTACACAGCAAAGGCCAAGGCTCGGAGTCCTAAGGCTGTGTCTTCTGCTTCACACCTGGTACATAGGTTCCGTTGAGGTCAGGACCAGCTGTGGACACTAGGACAAGTTTCAGATCCTGCTGTGACCGTACATGACAAAGCATTGGTGGGAAAAGATGGCTGTGAGGGAGGGCTGCCGTTGCTTTTATAAATCCGCGTAAACTTCCTTATGGGGTCTCAGGAAAGTGGACACATTGAATGGCCCAAAGCTGGAGAGAAAGCTGTTAGGGTTGGGGTTGATGAGACCCAGGCCTCCATAGACAGACTGCCCAACTGCGAAATGGGGCTGATTCCCACCCACCACCTGCATCTTAAGGCAAATACTCAACAAGAGGGAGAGTGTGGGGTGAGGGTGAAAGGGAAATCATCTTTGGCAGTGTAGATTTGAAAAATTGCCTAAAACAGTTCCCCCACTTTGCAGGCATTTCAAAACATTAGGGGAAGGACAGATAATTCAATAAATGGTGTTATGACAAGGGCTAGACATTGAGGGGGTGGGGAGTTGAATGTTTATCTAATTCCCATGCCAAGAGAACCTCCAGATGGATTAATGTAAAATGGGAAACACAGAGCCACAAAGGCCCAGAAGAACACATAGATTAATCTTACAATCTTGGCGTAGAGAAGGCTTTCTTAACCCATGTAGCAAAGGCAGAAACAATAAAGAAGATTAAAATCCAGCACTTCGGTGTGGCCAAACCACCGCTAAATGAAGTTAACGTGACAAGCTGGGAAAATATTAGCAACTGTCATACTTAAAGACACCATACAAATTAATAAGAAAAAGACAGTTCATTAGAAATGTGGTGAAGGACAGCAACTCACACACACACAAATGAAAGAATAGCACATTTACTATTCATTTTTAAAATTTCCAATTCAAACAAATAAAAATTACCTCCCAAATGCTAAATGGCAAAGATTGCAAAGGAGACCGGGGAAGTGGACAACTCCATCTGTGTGTAAATTAAGATGATTGCCCTGACTGGACATTTGGCAGTACATACCAAAAGTCCTGAAAATGTACATATTCTTTCTAGAATTTTTTCCTTGGGGAAAAAGAATCAGATAATTGTATCCTAATTGTGGAATGAAAGCTCTAGGGTCCGGGTCTGTGAAGTGAATTATTGACTTGGAAAGGACTTTTAGTTCCTTCGAAAGGAGTGGCTGCCCTAGAAATTTCCGTGAGACCATGAAGCTCGAGGGAAGCTGAAGCCTTTACTTGCTGCCATAGTTCTGAACAAATACAGGCATTTGGTGCTTAGTGGTGGGGGACACCTTCTGAGAAATGCATTGTTAGACGATTTCATCTTTGTGAACGTTGTAGAATGTACTTTCACAAACCTAGATGGTACCTCCCACTACACACTAGGCTCTATGGTTGAGACTCTATGCTAGTGACTGTACTGAGTACTGCATGTAATCGTAACACAATGGCAAGTATTTGTGTATCTAAACATAGAAAAGGCATGGTAAAAATATGGTGGAATAATCTTCTGGGACCACCGTCGTACTTACGGTCAGTCGTTGACTGAAAGTTTGTAATGCGACGCATGACTGTACCTGGGTCTAGAGTGGTAGAATAAGAACCCACCTTCTTGGAGGTGGGGGTTGATCAGAACACTTCCCATCATGCTTACCATCTGTGTCTACTCCAGTCCCTATCAGAAATGCAGGCCTCTTCAGTCCCCTTTGTCTGTGTTCCTCCTTCCTCAGTGCTCTGCACACTCACTGCACTGTACGAGCCTTCTGTCCACGCCACATTCTCCTCTCACTCTGTCCATTATGGAGCAGTGCTTGGGAGAAAGTCAGCTTCCTTGCAGGCCCCTCCATCTTGGTGGCCAAGCTTGGGCAGCTGGACCCCCAGGATAAAGGAATCTGTTCTTTAGTATGATTCTTTGGAAAGGTTGTTGAACCCTGGGCCAGAGCTGTCCAAACATTTCCTGACATGCCAGCCATTTCTTGGTGCTGGAAGTGATGGTGGCTTCTCCTTGGACAAGCTGTTCCTTTTCTCTGAAGCTGCCTTTGTCCTTTTGAGCAAATGTGTCTTGTGTTTGACTTCACTAGCACCTGATTTGTAAACTCAGGATATGAAGACTTTGGCCTTCGTGAGCCTAGTGTGTGCATTGTTGCTCTTGTCCCCTCATAATTCCCACAACTATTCATATAAAAATCATCCTGATGGAAGCTGTCTCTGCAGGCTTCAGGCAGATTTTGTTCTTGCCTTTTATTTCTACCATTTAGTCAGCTGTGTCCTTCTTCAACCTCTTGATGGAGTTGCTTATAAGCCAGAAAGTGGCAGGGAAAGTGTGGGGTGGAGAAGATGACCCACACCTAGTGCAAATTTGTGTTTGTTTTCAGCACTGTGAGCTAACCCAGCATTTCCTGCAGAGGCTCTGATGCCCAGAGTTGATTACCCTGTTCGGTGTCACTTAGTGGGGCTGCAGTTAGGACTCCTTT
Organism: Cacajao melanocephalus; assembly: GCA_963573385.1. NCBI lineage: Eukaryota > Metazoa > Chordata > Mammalia > Primates > Pitheciidae > Cacajao > Cacajao melanocephalus. The sequence goes on along the minus strand of CAUYLG010050222.1, from coordinate 31,221 downwards.
AGGATGTATTTATGGTGCTGCTCGGCTCACAAAAGACTATGTGCCTGGTACTGTGTGAGTGAGTGCTGTACTTTCATAATGAACCTTTTGAGGACACGTTGCGGAGAAGGATGAAGTCCTACGTTCCTGTCTCCCATTGTGTAAGAAGGCCTCCACATGGCTAGAGGCTGAAGACATGAATGTGGCTGAAGTGGGAGTTAGATGTTCCTCCTCAGATCAACTGTTGGATGCTACTTCCTCTCACACCTAAGTCCTGAGCTGTGGACCCTGGAGCTAGGGTTCTTCAGTGGGGCCCACAGATGAGCTCCATGTGGGTCTGTGAACTGATGAAATGGCAAAAGTGGATGTCTCAGGCCATTTAGTGTGGCTATAAAGGAATGCCTGAAGCTGGGTAATTTATAAAGAAAAGAGGGTTGTTTGGCTCATGGGTCTGCAGGTTGTACAAGGCCTGGTGCCAACATCTGCTTCTGGGGAGGCCTCAGGCTGCTCCTGCTCATGGCGGGAGGTGAAGGAGAGAGGTGTGTAGAGATCAAACGGTGAGAGAGGAAGCAAGAGAACCGGGAGGTGCCAGGCTCTTTTAACAGCCAGCTCTTGGGGGAACTCTTAGGGGAACTAATAGAGTAATAACTCACTTACAGAATTATTAATTTATTCATGAGGGATCTGCCCTCATGACCGAAACACTTCCTGTTAGGCACCACTTTCAACACTGGGGATCAAATTTCAACATAAGGTTTGGGGTACAAACATCCAAACTATGGAGGGGACTGGAGGCTCTTTAGGACAGTGGTACATACTTTTCATCAAAGAGTTGGTTGATCTCCAAAAAGACCAAAATGATTGAGAATCCTTGAATATGCAGAGACAGATCATTTTAAACTTTTTTCTTTTAACTTTTCATTTTGAAATGATTTTAGACTTACAGAAAGGTTGCAAAAACAATGCAGAGGGTTCACATATGTTTTTCACTCACCTTCCCCTAATATTAACAACTCACAGAATTATAATAATCAAAACCAGAAAATTAACATTGGTACCATGCATCATAGTAATAATTAATAGTAAGCTGCTGACCTTTTTTGGGTTTCACTAGTTTTCCCCCTAATGTTCGTTTTCTTTCCAGGATCCAGGCCAGGATCCTACACTGCACACAATTGTTGTGTCTTGGTAATCTCTTTGAATCTGTGGCATTTCATCATTTTTTTTTTTGAGACAGAGTCTCACTTTGTCACCTAGGCTGGAGTGCAGTGGCACAATCTTGGCTCACTGCAGCCTTCGCCTCCCAGGTTCAAGCGATTCTTCTGCCTCAGCCTCCTGAGTACCTGGGACTACAGGCACATGCCAGCACATCTGGCTAATTTTTTGTATTTTTAGTAGAGATGGGGTTTCACCATATTGGCCAGGCTGGTCTCAAACTCCTGACCTCAGGACCTGCCTGCCTCGGTCTCCCACAGTGCTGGGATTATGGCGTGAGCCACCTCACCCAGCCAGCATTTCATCATTTTAAAGCAGAAAATAAAATCTGTTGGTAGCAATGATGTTAAACTGCAAGATAACTGTAGGGACACACAAATGATCTGCCTTTCTTTCTTCTTGCCTTTGTATTCATTTTCTGTCCCAAGCAAAACTGAAAATTAAATTTATTTTCATTTGCTATCACCAAAGTAAAATGTGTCATAACTTTTATTTTAAAGTATGCAAAATATATAGTTGTTAGGTTTAAAGGCTTGAAAGGCTTCAACTCTATTACACAATAGTCAAACACATTTCATGAAATATAAAACATATGACTGTAATAATCATATAACTGATTTGTATAGTGAGGAATTTAACCTTGCCCTAAAGAGCTCTGACTTTGTCCTCAGCTCGGGCAAGTGATCTACCTCCAAGCCCTTGGAGTATAGTGCTTGATAGGATTGTCTTCATTTGCCAGTGGTCTGGGCTCACCCTGGGTAGTCCAGATGTGATTTAGGGTGGGGCTGCCACACTGGATAGTCTCAGGATGGGACCTGGACACTCCAGGTTACGACATGCTGTGGGTGGGGGATTTGGGGGTCACGTGGAATCAGTCAACCTCGGGAGGGCAAGAGGCTGGAGGCTAAGATCTGCCAGGCGAAGGATCAGTCACACAGACGTGAGGGAACTCCAGCAGACACTCCGGGCCCAATGGTCGAGTGGCCTTGCAGGGTGGCACTACTGCATGTGTACTGTCACACAGCGAGGTGGAGAAAGCCACGCCGTCCTCACTTCATGGGGAGGGGACAATGGGAACTGCATGACGTACTTTTCCTGTACCCTGCACTTGGGTGATTTTAATCTAGACTTTCACTGTAATCAACCCTACCTACAATGCAACAGCTTTTAGTGAGTTCTGTGTCTTCCTAGCAAATAATTGAACCTGAAAGTGGTTTTGGGAACCTCCCCATCAAAGTGACAGTTGATGTCAGAAGTGAGGGCAGTCTTGGCCGGGCGCAGTGGCTCATGCCTGTAATCCCAGTACTCTGACAGGACAAGACAGGAGAATTGCTTGAGCTTAGGAGTTTGAGACCAGCTTGGGCAACATAGTGGGACCCTGTTACTACAAAAAAAAAAAAAAAAAAAATTAGCCGCGTGTGGTGGTGCATGCCTGTAGTGCAAGCTACTCTGGAGGCTGAAGTGAGAGGATTGCGTGAGCCCAGGAGGTCAAGGCTACATTGAACTGTGATTGTGCCGCTGCACTCCAGCCTGAGCGGACAGAGAAAGACTGTCTCAAAAAAAAAAAAAAGTGAAGGCAGTCTTGTAGACTGTTTCTCTAACTTTGCCGTTGGTCTTAACTTTTGCAGTGACTTTGAAAGTTGAATCTGAAACCATGTCTTTGCACTTGAAGATAAAAATAACTCTTCTCCCAAGAGAAACAAGAGATTGTCATTACTAAAGTATAATTTTCAATTTAGCAAATGCATTTCAACATGTTGTATTTATAAGAACACAAAAGAACTATGGTCAGTTTAAGACCTGAAGTTATGTCACTTGCATTGAGGGTTTATAACAAGCACTAGATTTCTTCTAAACAATGGAGATTAAACAAGGAACATCCACTGTCTGTAAAGACCTTGACCTTGACCTTGACCCATTGCTCATGGATCTGTCTAGAGTCCAGAGCTTTTAAAATGTCTCCCATGTTTTGCCAAGACCTAAGTTCTTTAGGACTACAAAACAGCTTGATTGAATCGTTTTCTTTTAGAAAATTCCATATGAACACTAAACACATTTATGTAATTCCAGCAGGGGTGGTGGTGTATTTTGGCAACCAGAGTATCTTTCCAAAGGCACAGCTCTGATAAGTTCGCTCTGGATTGATGCATCTTTTTGTTATGGGAACCAGATGCATCAAGTGCAGAGTATTTTCCAGGCACTTGAACTTGCCTTGTGGTTATTAAGTTTCTGAAACAGAAGTCCCAATGTTTACTTAAGAGAAAAGACAAATTATAGGGTGAAGGCTAAATTGATGTTTACGTTATCAAAGACTGCTGTTTTCAGAGCAAAAATGGACATTAACCATGAAAATGGTTTATGCTGTGGCATTTTTGGAACATATTTTTTTCATTTAAAAAGTTTCAATATATGGCAAATATGTAAATGTGCACATGTGAGCACATCCTTTTTCTGTGTTTTTGTCTTCCTTATTTCTGAAATCCCTCCAACTACTTAAAAGTTCCAACTATTAAAAAGTACTGCAATCTGTTAGCATTTCAAATGTTGATAAACTTTGATTTAGGACTTTTCCAGTATTTGATTCTGAATTTGCCAGTTTATTAATGCTTTTAAAATACAATTTATTGCACTAGGAGTTGAAATAAGTTGTTTTTAACTCATAAAATGAGCCACTGAAAAGTATTTTCCTACATTTTTCTGAATAACATTTTCAGAAACTCCTAGAGTGATACAGATTTAAAATACTTCTTAATTGGAAACATTTTACATTTAGAAGTACTTCTAATAAAAGTAAGGACAATATTTTTCTGTCATTTTTCTACAGCAGAAGGAGAAGTTTCTACTCCAGTTTTGGGCCCCTGGCATTGGTCGCATACCTGGAGGTCCTCCTGAGAAGGCGTTCCCTTGGCCTAGGGTCTGTGATATTGGTGAAGGGCACCACAAGGCAACCATTCCCAGCCACGCTCAGTGGCAGAGCCCCTCATGCTCTGTCTGGCACTTCATAAAACACGGCACGTAGCAGCTGCTGGCAGCGCGCCTCACATCCCCTGAGCTCACCTTGAGCTTTGGTGGCAGATGTTTGTGTATGTTGAGGGCTCCCCACCTCAGGAACCAGAGCTCCTTGTTTGAGGCCTTTCAGTGGCCACAGGAATTTGCCTGCCCTGTGGGTGTGCCTGGCTTCAAGTGCTGGGAATTTAATGTTTCCAGGAGCCAACTTCCACCAATAAGGACTTGGAGTTCCTGGAGGAATATCCCAGCTCATCCCCTTTTCCGTGAGTCAGTCTTGCAGTGTTCCACGTTCTCTCAGAAGGCCTCAGTGGGATTGCACTGTTTGCCACAGTGGCACCCTGCTTCTTCCTGCACCTGTGCATGGCACTGCTTCCAGCGCTGGCTCATTGCCCACTGACTGACAGTGCTTCCCAAATGACTCGCCTGAAGCCTGTCTCAGGATTTCCTTTCTGGGGAGGCCAGCAGAAGATGCCATGTGGACCCAGTGATGCAACAGCACCCTCAGGCTCACTGGGGAGTTGAAAGCTTGTGGTGGTCCTGAAGCTACTTGAAGGAATGGGGGATTCAGGAGAATCACTGAACTCCAACAGGAAGGGATTTACTTTAAATCTCATGGGCCAAGGAAATGGATACAAAACACGTACGCACTCACAAACTTAAGTAATGGGAGAGAAGATAGTATTTTAAACCAGCGTTTAAGATCACAAGCTAAATAATAAAGAATAGAAACAGGTGGGAAAGTGGACAGAAGGACACCAAAAATCATTAAAGACTTACACTTCCATAAAGGGCAAACCAAGTTTTGTGTGTTTATTGCCTATATATATATAGAGAGAGAGCAAATATATATATATAAATATATATATAGCAAATATATATAAATATATATAGCAAATATATATATAAATATATATATAGCAAATATATATATTTATATATATAGCAAATATATATATTTATATATTAGCAAATATATATAAATATATATATATATATTTCAACTCCTAGTGTGCATGTGCTCTCTCTCTCTCTCTATATATATATTTTTGAGATGGAGTCTTGCTCTGTTGCCCAGGCTGGAGTGCAATGGCATGATCTTGACTCACTGCAACCTCTGCCTCCTGGGTTCGAGTGATACTATTGCCTCAGCCTCCCGAGTAGCTGGGATTACAGGCACATGCACCACACCCAGCTAATTTTTGTATTTTTTTTTAGTAGAGACGGGGATTTCACTGTGTTGGCCAGGCTGGTTTCCAACTCCTGACCTCAGGTGATCTGCCCACCTTGGCCTCCCAAAGTGCTGGGATTACGGGTGTGAGCCACTGCGCCCATCCTAGATATATTTTAAATGAAATTGATACTGTTTTAGGATAATAACCTAAAACATTAGGCACCATATTAGGCACCCAATAAATACCAAACCATAGTGAATACACAAAAGCTTCCAAAGACTGGCTTGCAGCCAGGTGTGATGGCTTATGCCTGTAATCCCAGCACTTTGGGAGGCCGAGGTGGGCGGATCACTTCAGGTCAGGAGTTTGAGACTAGCCTGGCCAACACGCTGAAACCCTGTCTCCACTAAAAATACAAAATTTAGCTGGGCGTGGTGGTACACTCGTGTAATTCCAGCTACTTGGGAGGAGGCACGAGAATTGCTTGAACCCGGAAGAGGGAGGCTACAGTGAGCCGAGATCATGCCACTGTACTCCAGCCTGGGCAACAGAGCGAAACCCTGTCTCAAAAAACCAACCAACCAACCCACAACCAAACAAACAAACACACAAACACAGGCTTGGGAACTGTCCATGCCTGTCATTCTTGGACAGACATGTGTGTATGTAGCCATTGCTGCGTAGAATCTATAATTTCATCCTTTGTAGTAGGCATTGTTCTTCCCTCCATAGTTTAGAGAGGTTACAACACATATCCAGGATCTCACAACCAGTGGGTAGTTGATGTGGGATTCTACCCAGGTCTGACTCAAGTACCTTGTTCCTTCCAACTCACCAGGCTTTCCTGATGGCATATGCATTGGGCAGCAACAGAATAACCAGAAAGACTTTGCCAAATAGGATCATAGGCACTGACATCAATATTAATATTAAAAGGGCATGGTTTAGTCAACTGCAATTAGCAAAATATGTATAAACAGCATTTAACAAAAAACTATGATCAATATGAAGGATAATGTTTTTGAAACTTTATGAATTTTTTTACTTTTTGACATAAAGACATAAGATTTAGAGTTAGGAACAATTTGACAAAATATGCTAGACAATTTGACTCATTATTATTAGTTTATATTAAGTCAAGCTGGCAAAGGTAGATATAAATTACAAAAATACAAAACAGAATTAATCAATAGATTCTGACCTTTGGAGGCTTTCTTTTGCCCAGGCTGGAGTGCAGTGGAGATCATAGCTCACTGTAGCTCAACTTCCTGGGCTCACGCCATCTTCCTGCCTCAGCCTCCTGAGTAGCCAGGACTATAGGCACACACCACGCTACTAGCTAATTTGTAAAATTTTTTGTGGAGACAGGATCTCACTATGTTGCTTAGGCTGATCTCAAACTCCTGGGCTCAAGTGATCCTCCCACTTCAGCCTTCCAAATTGTTGAGATTACAGGCATGAGCCATTGGGTCCTGCCTGGAGACTTTCTAGTGTCTTAATGTTTACAAAATATGGTAATTTGCTATGACATAAAAAGGATAAAAGCATTGTGAAATACAAAGAAAATCGGCCAGGTGCGGTGGCTCATGTCTGTAATTCCAGCACTTTGGGAGACTGAGGTGAGCGGATCTCTTGAGGTCAGGAGTTCAAGACCAGCCTGGCCTACATGGTGGAACTCTGTCTCTACTGAAAATACGAAAACTAGCCTGGTGTGGTGGTGCTCAAATATGATTAATTATAACTCAAGTACTTTGGAAGACTATTCATACTATAATGAAGTCAAATTTGTCATTTTTTCATGATTTAATGTTTCTGTGTCCTAAGAATCCTTTGCCTACTCTAATTTTTTTTTTAAGAATCTCCTGTGTTATCCTGTAGATGTTTTATGATTCTAGATTTTATTTTTAGATCTATAACCCATTTTAATTTTTGTGTATGTAGTGATGTAGAGGTCAAAGTTCATTTTTTCCATATGAATAACTGGTGCTTGACCGGTTATTCTTAAGGAAGATTTTTTTTTGGGAAAAAAAGCAAAGGCCCTCTCTCCCCAGGGTTCCTGGACTGAATGCTAATAATAATCTGAGCTAGCTAAAATAAAAAAAACAACACAACCAAATATAGGCAAGAGTATGAAGCATTGAACTCTCAAATGTTGCTGAAAGGAGTATAAAATGACTGGAGAACTTTAGAGATCTTTTGTTAGTTTCTTATAAATTTCTAGATACACCTACCCTATGGCCCAGAAATTTCACTCCTAGGTGTTTGCCAACAGGAATAAAACTCATATCTACAAAAAGACTTGCACAAGAATGTTTACTGCAGCCTTATTTGAATAACCCAAAAGGGAAAACAACCAAATGTCCATCAATAGGAGAATGGATATACAAACTGTGGCACGTTAATACTATGGAATACTAGTCAGCAAGCAAAAAAGAATGCTCACCTGACTTATACAATATACACCAATCTCAAAAGCATTATGTGGAGTGAATGAAGCAAGACACAAATACATACATACAATATGACACCATCTATACAAAGCTCAAGAAGAGAAAATCTATGATGACAGAAATCAGCATAGTTTTTCTGGGATTGAAGAGGGTGGGAGGACTGGTTGGAAAGAACTTGAAACATTTGGGGTAACGGACATGCACCATATCTTGTTTGAAGTGACTGCACAGGAGTAATATAATTACCAAAATATCAAAATGAACACTTTGCATTTTTTTTGTGTCTAAGTGACATCTCTACTAAAAATTACCATCAAAGAAGTTGTATCAATGAAAGTAGATTAGGTTATGCTGCAGCAAAAACAGTAAAATGCTAGTGACAAGTATTTTTTCTCCGTTCCATTCTCATGCTGTCCAATTGCAGGGACTTCTACTTATTGTAGACATTCAGCAACCGAAACTGACAAAGCAGCCACTATTTTTACAGTGCTAGTTACTATGGCAGAGAGATAAGAAAGCTTTGGAACATCTTATACTGGCAATGAAGGGCATAGCCCAGAAGTGACATAAATCACATCTGCTTGTATGTCAGTCTTTTGAGTATTGCTATAAAGGAATACTTGAGGCTGGGTAATTTATTTAAAAAAAGTTTTTAAAACAAATTTAAAAATTGTATTTATTTATTTATTTGTTTGTTTATTGATTTATTTATGAATGACAGGGTCTTGCTCTGTCACCCAGCCTGGAGTACAGTGATGCAATTATAGCTCAGTATAACCTCAAACTCCTGGGCTCAAGTGATCCTCCTGCCTCAGCCTCCCAGAGTGCTGGGATTACAGGTGTGAGGCATTGCACCCAGCCTAAGAAAAGAGGTTTACTTGGCTGACAGTTCTGCAGGCTGTACCAGAAGCATGGCACCAGCATTAGGTGAGAGCCTCAGGCTGCTTCCCTTCATGGCAGAAGGCGAAGAGGATATCTGTGTGCAGAGATCACACGTTGAGAGAGGAAGCAAGGGGGAAATGCCAAGTTCTTTGCAGGAACTTGCTCAGCCCCACCCCCAGACACTGATTTATTTATGAGGGGTCCACCCTTATGACCCAAACACCTCTATTAGACTCTCACCTCCAACACTGGGGGTCATATTTCCACATGAGGTTTTCAGGGGTCAAATATTCAAATCAAGGCAGCTCACAAATTGTTGGCCAGAACTAATCACACAATCTAATTCATCCCTAAGTGTATTAAGAAGCACCATCCTATAATTGGCCAGAAAAATTGTGCTATGGACTTAGTTGTGTCCCCTCAACATCCACATGTTGAAGCTCTAACCCCCAATGTTACTGTATTTTGAGACAGGGACTTTGAACAGGTAATTAAGGTTAAATGAGGCCATGAGGACAGGGCCCTAATGCCACAGGGCTGATGTCCTGAGAAGAAGTGGAAGAGACAGCAGTTTTCTTAGTCCATTTGTGCTGCTATTAAAAAAAAAAAAACACCACAAACTGGATAATTTATAAATAATAGAATCTGTTTCTCGCTATTCTGGAGGCTGGGAAGTCCAAGAGCAAGCCACAAGCAGGTTTGCTGTCTAGTGAGGGTACAGTCTTTGCTTCCAAGATGGCACTGTGTAGATGTCCTCACATGCTGGAAGGGCAGAAGAGCAAAAAGGGCTGAGCTAGTTTCTTTGAGCCCTTTTACAAAGTTTCTGATCCCATTTATGAGGGCAGAGACCTCATGGCTTAATCATCTCCTAGAAGATCCACCTCTTAATACTGTTGAAATGGGGATTCAATTTTAATGTGAATTTTGGTAGGGACACAGACACTCACATCATAGCATAAGGGATGCATGCTCACCAAGAAAAGGCCATGTGAGGATACAGCAAGAAAGTGTTTGTCTACAAGCCAGGAAGAGAGCCCTCACCAGGAACCAAATTGCCCTGCACTCTGACCTCAAACTTCCACCCTCCAGAGCTGTGATAAATAAAGTTTTTTTTTTTTTTTTTTTTTTTTTTTTTGAGATGAAGTCTTGCTCTGTCTCCCAGGCTGGAGTGCAATGGTGTGATCTCAGCTCACTGCAACCTCTGCCTCCCGGTTCAAGCAATTCTCCTGCCTCAGCCTCCCAAGTAGCTGGGATTATAGGCGCGTGCCACCATGCCCAGCTAATTTTTGTATTTTTAGTAGAGACGGGGTTTCACCGTGTTGGTCAGGCTGGTCTCGAACTCCTGACCTCGTGATCCATCTGCCTCGGCCTCCTAAATAGCAGGGATTATAGGCATGAGCCACTGCGCCCTGCCAAATTTCTGTTTTTTTAAGACACTTTAAAAAAGTTTGTGGTATTCTGTTATGACAACCCGAGCAGACTAACAGAAGTTGAGAGTGGAAATGACCAAGTAAACAGAACTAATAAACTGGAAATACACAGGTGAATCTGTTTTTAAAGAACAGACAATGCATATGCCATATACATTTTGCAAGACAGCCACATGCACACAAACATAAAAGCCTTCCTTTACTGTAGCTAGCAGAACCATCGTAGTGAAATCTGAAACATGCTGATATGCAGTATTACAGTTATGTAGATAGCAAGAAACTTGACATAAACAAAATGAATATACCAAAATACTCACATTTTGTATTTGTTGGGTAACTACTCTGTACAATGAGTTTTATATTTTAGACACATCGACATTTAGGAGCCCACCCAGAAATCCAGAGAAAGTTCACACAGACGGTGTGGAGTGATGAAGAGGGAAGAAGGAGGCGGCAGATCTATTAAATGATTAAGAAGAAGTCTGGGAGGACCCGTGTGGGGGGAGCGTGGGAAGTGAGGGAGCCCCTGCCCCATTAGCAGTGCCTACCGTGGACACCCACAGAGCAGGCCCAGCTTTCTGTCTTCCTTTCTATTTGCTGTCTTTGGATGAATGAGCTACATTCCATTTGCTTCTGTCTTTTACTAGGGTCAGCCAGGAAATCAGCCCAGGTTTGATCCTATGGTTGTTATCCTAAAACAGTATCAATCTCATTTAAAATATATCTACAAATTGGCAATAAACACACAAAACTTGGTCTGCTCTTTATGAAAGCATAGGTCTTTAATGATTTTTGGTTTCCCTCTGTCTACTTTCCCACCTGTTTATATTCTTTATTGTTTAATTTGTGATCTTAAATGCTGGTTTAAAATGATACTATCTTACTGTCTTTTCCTGATGAGTGTGTGTGTGTGTGTGTGTGTGTGGGGAGGGAGGGAGAGAGAGAGAGAGAGAGAAAGAGAGAGAGAGAGATGTTGCATCTATTTCAGAGACAGAGATGTTGCATCTATTTCACTTGGTACATCAGACTTGTTAGTAATATATCCTCTTTTATTGGGGTTTATTGATTTTCTTTAATTCTTCATCCCTTCCAGTAAGTGGTTTCAGGACTCATCTGGGGCTTATTGTTTGTATTAAACAGCCATGTTCTCATTCACTACTCAACAATTTGTATGAAACCATTGCATGATGTTGACACACACATAATGCACTTGGGAGAATATTTTTGGAAATGACTCATGTGGGTTTGTCTTTGCTCCTGATGTAACACTTGTTGATCCTCCCAAAGATCTGGTGCTTATGATTGCAGAGGGGCAGCTTGAGCCTTGGTTCACATTCATTTAATCTGACTTTTCTACCAATCTACCCCAAACTCCTTTGAACAGCAAAGACAGAATACGAATTAATGCTATAATTAGCACTATGTCAAATCACAACTGAATATGAGAAGGGGTAGGAGGTAAATATGAAAATGTAAAAGATAATTTGAGAGCAGTGAGATTAAGGTGAATATTTACACTCAAAAAATTTTATTCTTTGCTGTTAAAATAGTGTTTATGCCAAAAAAATTACGGAAAACCGTAAAAATCCCTGAAGAAAGTCTGAGAAAGAGGTGCACAGAGAGAGGGAGAATTTCCAGCTTTGTTGAAACCGTGTGCAGGTGGAGCCTCTGCAGGTTTGTCATCCCAGCAGTGGTGTGGGCAACACGAACACAGCAGAGGCAGCCACGAGTCTTTTGTGGCACTCCCAGCCCATCCCAAAGTCCATCAGAGGCACCTGTGAATCCCCAGGCTCAGCAGACACTTATTTCCTGGGTGTCTATGCCATGGGGAACCTCTTCCTAGGGCTCTATGGATGCCAGTGTGTGCTGCTCTCTACAGCTCTAGGAAGCAGGGGTCTTAGTCTGTTTTCTGTTGCTTATAACAGAATACCTGAAAAGGGTAATTTATAAAGAAATGAAATGTATTTCTCACAGTTCTGGGGAATGGTAAGTCCAAGGTCGAGGGGGTGCATCTGGTGAGGGCTATTTTTACTGGCGGGGATTCTGCAGAGCCCAGAGGTGGTTCAGGGCATGATACGGCAAGGGGCTGAGCGTGCCAGCTCAAATCCCTCTTCCCTTCTTATAAGTCACCAGTCCTACTGCATAACCCATGAAACCATCAACCCCTTCATCAATCCATCAATTCAGGAATGGACTAACCCATTCAAGAGGGCAGAACCTTCATCACCCAGTCACCTCTTAAAGGCCCCAACTCCCAATATGGAGGATTAGGATTAACAAGAGGATTAGGTTTCAACATGAGTTCTGAAGGGAGTCGTATTCAAAACATAGCAGCAGGGACCATTACTACCCTCCTGAGAGAAGGGGACCTCATGGGAGCCATGGTTAAGGGATCACCTGCTGCTGCCAAGCTGGGAGGCTGCATCACCAGCCCAAGTGGCCCAGCCCCAGGGTTCATGCTTCCCATGCTGGACTCCCTGTCTCCTACCCATCCCCTATCCTTTCCCTCCTCCACTCCCTGGGCTCTTCTTTGAGGAATCCGCTGTCCTCTCCTCAGGCCACAGCTCTTTCCTCAGCAGACAGCACCCTGCCTGTTACAGAGGAAGTGGGCACTGTGGGGCAGAGCCCCAGCTCTTCTGCACCATGTCCAAGAAGGCAGGCACCACACAGGCAACCTCACGTCTCGTTCAGAAGCAGATGGAGTTTTCTTTTTCGCACGAGGTCACTCTAACCTGTGTGTCTTCTTGGAGTAACTTGTTCATTCATCTATGAATTGTTACCCATTCTATCAAACAGAAATAAAATCACCATGGAATTGCTATTTTTAGACACATTTTAAAGCTATAAATGAGATTACGTTAGTAAATAAAAATTATCTCCTCAGTTAAATGGGTATTAATTATAATTTCCAAAATTACAACAAACTCTGAACACTCCTTTTAGATGGACTTTTGGGACGTTTCCAATTTGAAATTTAACATTGGGTGGTTTTCCAAGTATTTATGTATGTATGTTGGCACGCGTCGCACTTCTCTCCGTCTCTGCTTGCTAGCTTCAGCTGCAGCACCTCCTCTTGGAAGGTTCCTCCGAGGTTCTGCCCAATTAGAGGTTTTGCAGTTTCCTCCTTAGGCAGGTCCCAGCGACTTCCTGCAGCTCAGAAGCAACACAGGCTGGACCCTGTCTGCCCGGGAAAATCCCTGTGCCGATGCGCCAGCGGATGGCGGAGAGGACAGGCGCGGTGGAGTCCAGCGGCGACAGTTCCCTGGGGCCAAAGGGGAGCCACGTGGAGTCCGGCTCAGGCTCGGCGCCTAGGCTTGGCCGCCAGGCTGCTGTGCGCGCGGGGAGTCCAGGTGTCCGGCGGCACGTCGCGATTTCCAAGCGTCTCTTAGACATCGCCGTGTTTTCCGCGGATGGAAACGCTGGTCGGGACCGCCCGGGGCCTCCGCGGAGCGCAGGAAGCTCCGCGGGTGCACTGCGGGGCCCTCCTCACTGCGGGGCCCTCCTCACTGCGGGGCCCTCCTCACTGCGGGGCCCTCCTCACTGCGGGGCCCTCCTCACTGCGGGGCCCTCCTCACTGCGGGGCCCTCCTCACTGCGGGGCTTCGCCGTGCGAAGAACCTCGGGAAGGGCCTGGAGAGCTTTGGTCTTTGTTTCGTTGGGCAGAGTTTACTGACTTTCGCTCCAAACTAAATCTTCCAACCCAAAGACATTCTTCTGAAGTCAGCAGCACAGATTACACCCGAGGGGAGGCGGACTCGGCCTTCTTCCCTTCCCTTCCCCTCCTACGGCAGGTCCCACGAGTGGGGCGGGCTGGAGCACGCGCGTCCTGGGACAGCTGGAGGGGGCAGTTGCGCGGGGCAGTGTCCGCAGACTCGCGGGAGGCCTGGCCGTGGATCAGGAGGTCCCAGTTGGACGCCGACGAAAAAAATGTAACTTCCATTATATTCTGTAATTCTAGTCGTTACTATTTCATGCCTGATAGAGAGAAATCGACCACTTCTGGTGAATTCTGCCAAGTTAGTCACTTCTCAGTCACGTTAGTTAATTAATTCTTTTAGAGATAGGGTCCTGCTCTGTGGCCCAGGCTGGAGTGCAGTGGAGTGATCACGGCTTACTGCAGCCTCCTCACCTCCTCCTCCAGTGATCAGATTCGCCTGGGTTGTCCAGCTTTCAAGTCCACCAGGGGCCTCCATGAAACTTCTGGCTGCCCTCCCTCCGCAGCCTTTCAGGGAAGATGGGGCTGCTGTGGGTGCCAAACGCGCCCAGATCCCCTGCACCCCAGAAGCAGGTGACGCAGCCTATCCCAGAGCCTTGGTACTGGGCCTGCCAGGCTGTCCTCCAACCTCAGCCCTAGACCAGGCCCTCAGACTTCTGGAAGGAGGCCACTGCACATCCCCCTTCAAGCCCATTGCACTTAGCCCAAGGCGCCAGGGGAGTGAGCAGGGCCTCCGGCCTGGGCCTGTCTCAAGCTTCCTCTCCCAACTCTTCCTGCCCCTACCCAGTCTGGAGGGCGCACACACAGACACATAGAGACACACACAGACATGCAGAGACAGACATGCAGAAACACACACAGAAACATGCAGAGACACACAGACACACATGGACACACACACACAGTTCTAGAGATAAAGAAACCGTGCTTGTAGCTTGCAGTGCCATGTGTCTGCATGTGCTGTGGATGAGGACCACGCCAGTCCTGGGGTTGCTCTACTTCATTGCCTTACCAATCTTTGGCCTCATAAATGGATGGTACTCTCTAGATGAGAAGCTAGGGTTGTATCTTTATTTTCTGGTTCCACAGTGACCTCCCCTTTCCCCAGAGCATCCATGAGTCAGGGTTTCACTGGGGAGGGGATGGCCCTTGGGCCAGAAGGAGCCATCAGAGGGCAGGGGCAGGCCAGTGTGGGTGGTCCTGGCGGCACTTTGGTCCGTGTGCCTCTGGGCATGGTTGGGGCACAGCTCCAAGGCCACACCTTGAGTAGAGGGGGCTTCTCCTGAGAGGAATGGGCCTTTGTTGTCACTATCCTGGGAAGTGGAGGGTCTTAGGGAAGGGCATGGACTTGGGAGGGTCTGGGATGTCTGGGCAGACTCATAAAGACAGCCCCACATGTGTGGATTTTGAACAGATTGAGAACTTTCCCCCCAAGAGTGAAGGGTGGGGACCAAGACACGGCCTGACCCTGACTAGTACTGGTGGGCGGGTCACACCCCTGCCATACACAGGCATCCTGGGCAAGGCAGGGGTTCAGTTCAGGTACTCTAGGACAGAGGCAGAGCCTCCTAAGTTCTCTGTTACATTTCCCTTGGCTTGTTCCTGTGTCTTCAGGAAATACCCACTAAAAGTTACCCTTTGGGCTCAGCAGCGTGGTAGCTGCTGGGGGACAGTGCAGGATTTTGTGGCTGTGGCTTGGTGAGCAGCTCAGAGGGACAGAGCCTGCTCCCTAGGACAGCCAGGCTTACCTTGGTGGCCAAGGGTAGCTGTGCCCTGAGGACCTGACTCCCCAGGGTGGTGGGCAGGGAAAGCGGAGGGAGATGGGAGCTGGGAGAAGGGAAGGGAGGAAGAGAGCCCATGAGTCCTTGAGCCTGCTGGATAGTTCTAAACAGCACTGGCCAGTGACCACTCTGCTTTCCAGATCTGGGTGAGAGTGGAGTCCCACGTTGGCCTGGGCTTGGTCGGCAGTGGTGTTGTGCCATTGCCCTCTGTGCTAAGGATGCAGTCTTATACTGTGTCAACCATTGTCCTGCAAGAAAGCGTTAGTGCTGAGTTTAAACATGGTGTGTGGCTGAGGTGATGGAAGCTAGTTTGTATTTTTATGTATTCGGAGACAGAATCTTGCTCTGTCTCCTGGGCTGGAGTGCAATGTTGAGATCATAGCTCATTGCAGCCTGGAACTCCCGGGCTCCAGTGATCCTTCTGCCTCAGCCTCCTGAGTAGCTGGAACCACAAGCACATGCCATTACGCCTGGCTAGTTTTTTTATTTTTTACTTTTTGTGGACATGAAGTCTCCCTGTATTGCCCAGGCTGTTCTTGAACTGCTGGGCTCAAGTGATCCTTCCGCCTCGACCTCCCACAGTGTTGAGACTGCAGGTGTGAGCCATTGCGCCCAGCCACAGGCTAGTTTTTAAAGCTGATCAAGGGCTTGGTCAGTTCATGTTGGACAAGGGGTTGGTTGAGCCTTGACATTCAGCCTTCCCATGCAGTGTCTCCTTCCCAAGGGTTCTGGAAGGAGCTGAAGGGGCCACCAGACCCCCTTGTACTGCTCTGTTCCCCAAAGACCTCCCTTGCACCCACAAAGGACCCATTGTCCCCACGCAGGCATCTTTGTCCTGAGTCGCCCTCTGCAGCTGTCACAACACTGGAATCCACTTGCTTTTCCCTGGGACAGTTTTGTATAACCAGATCTGGGTCTGAGGTTTGCATGTCATGCCCCCTGCCCTGGGTACCCCCAGGCCAGACACAGGGCACTCTGAGTCCCAGGCCCCCTGAGTTCTAGCTGATGTGTACTGTGGGCTTCCTCAGCCTTCCCTGGTCCTGGGCACACCTGTTTTGCTGTGAGACTCTTGACCTGGCTTCTCCCCTGCCTTTGAGTCCTGGAAATGTCCAGGAGCTGGGAGGCAGGGCCAAACAGATCACTCTGTGTCTTTCTTCTCTGATTCTCTAGAGCAAATGGCAAATGTTTTGGTTTTAAATCAGAGACAGTGGACCTCATAGCCCTTCCACGTATCCCTTGGTCTTGGTCTCTAGCTCTTTTCCTTTTTCATTTTGAATCCTGGGGATCTGTTGCCAGGCCGGGAAGCCTGGAGCCCTATCACGGGCAATCTCTTGCCTGCTGTGGCTTCTCGACTGCACCCCACAATTGTGGTCTAACTCGCCCTTTTCTTTCACCTCCTGTTCTCTCTCCAGCCTTGCAGCTTCAGAACTGCTGATCCTGATTATGCTGTGCAAAGGGTGTTTCTTCCATGGTCACACTGCCTTTATGAGGCAGCAATGTCTAGAAGTGTTATCCCCATTGAAGGGACAGAGAAACCAAGGCAGGAGGAGGGCAGGTACTGGCCCAAGGCACACAGATGAAGACACACATGGTCACGCACACCTGGGAAAGCTTAGCAGCATTCCTGGCTCTCCGCAGGAGTTCACAGAACCCCGTGCTGTGTGGACCACTGAGCTCAGAAGAGGCGCTGTGCGACGCTCAAACCAGGAAGCGCTGACGGACTCGTCCGTTCTCTGTCTCTCCAGAGTCTGCCTGAGGCACATTTGTGGGACTCTAGCGAGGAAGACTCTGGTTTGCAGAACATCTCCAATGTAGGCAGAGTGCCAGTCTAAGCCTGCAGAGATATAAGCCTGCACAGATAAGAACAGTTGGAAGATGTCTTCCTTCCCTCCTTTTGTGCCCCCTCCTTATACTAGAAAGTGATGGAATAGGATCTTTGTGTCATTTGCCTGATGACTGCTGGGATGCCTGTGAATTAGTTGCTTCTTCTTTCTATATCTCCTGAACTCAGGGTCACTGCTTAAATTGAACAAATGATGCATTACAAAACTACAAGGGGACTCTTCAAATTCACGGTCAGTGGAGATCTGTAGGCAATTGTATTGTAACAGTTGTCCAGCAGATGGCAGTAAAGTGTCGTGAAACAGAGGTGCCTGGTGACCTGCGCTGCACTTTTGTGAGTTAGCAGAGACTAGGCTTCACACACCGGACTTACTGCAGTCAGTACCAAGCCGAGGCCACAGCAGAATGACCACTGCGTTTTGCATGACCTAGGGGCTCCGTGCTGGCGTGGCTGCACCAGAGCCCTTTCAAAACGTGCAGTTTAGTTCAGGGCTCACACTGGCCAATGCCTGGTTTTGTTTGGCCAACAAGGTAAGAATGGTTTTAAAATGTTTGAATTAATGAAAAAGAAAATTAAAAAAAAAATACTTTGTGAAAGATAAAACTCACATAAAATTCAAATTCCAGGGTTTGTAAATGAAGTTTTGTTGGACACATGCGTGCTCATTTGTTCAGTCTTGCCTCTGCTGCTTCCAGTTGAGAAGCTGTCGTAGACACCGTGTGGCTGCAGAGCCTAGAATATTTACAGTCTGGTCCTTTACAGGAAAATGTGCCAAGTCCTGGATCGCTCCTTTGGGACTTCATTAGCTGCAAACCCCCTCGGTATTTTTGTGTGTTTGGAAGTAAGAAGAGAGCAAGCAAGGGTGACATTGAATGGGAAGATGTGCTGGCTGGGAGAAGGTGGTTATGAGCTCTCTAATTCCAGTCCACAGCACCCTGTCTGGAGGGTGCAGGCCGTGGCAGACACAGTTCCCCTCAGCCCCAGGACTAGCTGCAGTACCTGTGGCCCCGTCTTCAATGGTGCGTCTGGCTTCAGCATCTCTGCTCATCTGTGGGTCCTAGTCCGTGCACCGACTTTGATTCCTGGACCTAGCAGAATAATGCTTCCAGATTTTCAAACTCCTTTGGTGACAATTTGGGCATCTACTAATGTCTTAGCTCTGTCTGAAATTCCAGCTGATTTTCAACACTGTGTAAGGGAACTCCTTCATGACCCTCGGATAGGGTAATGTTGACATTAGACAAGAGCTTGCTAAACTCCAAAAACCTAAACATGCAGCCCCTGCTCTAGCAGGCCTGGGTTCTCATGGAAACATCCTCGATAGACCAGCTCAAAGCAATTTCTACAGCAAGTTGATTTCTCAGACTATGTTCTGTTAAAGGAAGATATGATTATGATATCTGATCAAATACCCAGAATTTATGAAAAAATTCAGCTGCCTCTACCTTCAAAAAAGGTCCAGAATCCAACCACCTAACTCTTCCTCTGCTGTCACCTGGCCCAAGACTCTGCCACCTCATTCCTAAGCGTTATTGCAAAAGTTTCTCAATGATTGTCACTGCTTCCTTGGCCTGTTATAGGCTACTGTCAAGAGGGCGAGCACAGTGGTCATCAAACCAGCAGAGAGCTCCTCCCCCTCCTCTGCTCACGATTCGCAAACTCCTCAGCTCACTCATGGGCACGGCCCTCTGCGTCTGACCCTGCATCTCTCTGACCTCTTGCATTCGTGCCCTTTCCCGTCTGTCCCCAGAGCCCTCCTTGCTATTCCTCTGGGGCACTGGGCACACACCTGCTGAGAACTTCACACTGCCGGATACTTCGGTCTGGAACACTCCTCCCCAGACACTCTCCTTAGCCTTTGCTCAGACGTCCTTTTCTCACGAGGTCTCTCTCAACCCGCCATGTCGCAGCCTGTCTCCCCAGCCCCCGGTGCTGTGCTGTTAGTTACACTGCAGCACTTATCCTCCAGCATGCTATTGAATTTGCTTATTTATCATCCGTGATGGGGAGCCACCAGGCTTTGGGGCTCTGGAGCTAAGGGGGCAGGGGTGTCACAGAGGCGTTCCTTGTCATTGAGGCTCTGGGATTCTCCTTCACCTCTTCTCACACATCAGTGTGGTGGATGTTGCGATGAGCCGAGAGGGAATTTCAATGTTACTAAACAACCATGAACTTCTGAGAATGCAGCCGGGATTAGGGCCACTTGCACTGTGGGTAGCAGGCATTCGATACACAGCAGGGACCTGTACGTGGACGATCCTGTGTAGTGCTGACTGCTTTTCCTTCTAGAATTCGAGCTCCACAAGGCCAGGCATGCTTTGTTTATTGATCTGCCCCAAGTGCTTAGAGCACTGTCTGGCGTGTAGCAGGTGCCCAGCACATATTTGTTGAATGAATAAATAATGACATGAATTCTTGAGAGGCAAGCCTGCCCAAGTACTAAAGACTGGGTTGGAACTGTAGGTACTTCCTCCATTAGCAAATTATCTTAAAAAGTTTGGGTATTGTTTTAACAGGGCTCCTGGCCAGGATCTGTGAGTCGGCTTCTTGAAGTGAGAGACAGATGTCTCTGATCTTCAGTTTCTGTCAGTGCAAAGACGGCCCACTAAGACCCACGCAGGGCTGCTGAAGAACGCCCTATCTGACAGGCACAGACAAAACTCTGTAGATGCCACCCATCATGAATGTGGCTGTGGTTAAATCGTGGTGAGCCCTGTGACCCACAAGACTGGAAAACTACTTTGGCAACCTGACGCGGATGTTTTCAAGAAATGGATTAGAGAACACATACCCCGCTGTTCTACTCTTAGCTGTTTTGCTTCATTAAAGCCTTTTTAGTTTAGCATGACAACCATGACAAGTACAATATTTTGGCAAATTTCATTTAATTTGGCACATAGAATGAAAGAAATATTAAGAAATGTTACTTTCTACATGGCTGTGTAGCTGGGATGATTGGAACGGAAACATTCATTGTGCATTTGAATAGTTAATTTTATTATAAGATGCTCACATTGTGTACATGTCTTGTGGCTTATACATAATCAGTAAATATTCTATGACTTATTCCTCTTCAGAAACGTGGGTTAGGGAATTCTAGAAATGGAAAAGTTGTTAAAAATGGGTTTATAGTAAAATCCAACATCTAGAGGAAGGATTTAGAAGTCTAAGCAGAAACCCTTTCTGGAGGTCTGCAAAAGTCTCCCATCTTGCTAAAGTGTCACATTTGGCATGTATTCCTGGAAAACGTTTTAGTCTTTTTCAATTAAATTCCTTACTGCTGTCCCTCTTGCCAACCTGCCGTTAACTTGCCTCCCATTGCCACACCTTCAGTGGTTTTCCGTTTCCTTTAGGACAGACTCCAGAGAAACTCAGAATCTGGCACCAACATACCTAAGACCGTTACTTCCTTCCACGTGTCGTTTGTCCCAGTCTTGGCCTCAATGTGAGTTCAGATTTCTGTGATGGGGGGCCACCATGCTTTGAGTCTCTGAAGCCAAGGGGGCAGGGGTGTCACAGAGGCATTGCCTTGTCACTGGGGCTCTGGGGTTCTCCTTTTACCTATTCTCACACATCAGCGTGGTGGATGTTGCGATGAGCCGAGAGGGAATGTCAACGTTACCAAACAACCATGAACCTCTGAGAATCCAGCCGGGATTAGGGCCACTTGCACTGCGGGTAGCAGGCATTCAGTACACAGCAAAGACCTGTGTGTGGACGATCCTGTGTCGTGTACGAATCACATCGTGCGTGTTTGTCTATTTCCTCCTGTAGCTAAATCACTGCTCACAAGTCCTTCCACAGTTACTTATTAAGTAATAGTCACCATCATTTAAGGAACTGATAACTTCTGTCATTTTAAACTGTGCCAGAACACA
Source organism: Cacajao melanocephalus (assembly GCA_963573385.1). Lineage (NCBI taxonomy): Eukaryota > Metazoa > Chordata > Mammalia > Primates > Pitheciidae > Cacajao > Cacajao melanocephalus. The sequence continues at coordinate 9,868 of CAUYLG010050222.1, read as the reverse complement.
GCGAATGATGAAACCGTTTTTATCATAACTCGGATCTCACATTGGGGGAAAAAGCCACCCCAGCATAATAAGGAAAATGTATAGGTTCATCTTACTTAAAAACAAAGATGCAAAGATCTCAGTTAAAATGTTAGCATATTTTATTTTCCATTTTTTTTCTTTTTTTTTTTGAGATAGTGTCTGGCTTTGTTGCCCAGGCTGGAGTGCAGTGTTGTGATCTCAGCTCACTGCAGCCTCCACCTCTTGGGTTCAAGCGATTCTCCTGCCTTAGTCTCCTGAGTAGCTGGGATTACAGGCATCTACCATCACCTCGGCTAATTTTTTATATTTTTATTAGAGATGGGGTTTCACAATGTTGGTCAGGCTGGTCTTGAACTCCTGACCTCAGGTGATCCACCTGCCTCTGCCTCCCAAAATGTTGAGATTGCAGGTGTGAGCCACCTTAGCTTCCATTCTTTAAAGGGGAAATAAAAGGTAACAAATCAAACAAGCTACGCTCTCAAGGGTAGTGCATCCTAACCAAGAAAAGTTTGTGAGCAATGCAAGGATAGTTCAACAAAAGGAAATCTGTGAACATTATTATCATGTTACTAGAGTGGAAACAAAGTAACCTTGTGATCTGCAGATATGTCAGAAAACACATTTGAGAAGCTGTAAAACTCTTCCCCAAGCACCACTACTGGGTGCAGTGCTTGAAAACGTAAACAGACACAGCTTTGGCCCTTCAGTTTTTCCAAGAGGGTAAATACTTACTGGGTTAAATTAATGTTTTCTCTAAGCCCTGATTCTCTGTAATTCTGCCTAAGTCAGTTAAGAAATATCAACTCACTCTATCTTTGACTCCTTGTTTATTTATGACTTGTGGCTATTAATTTTTTTTCTTAAATTTTAAAGATAAAAGTGCAGGCAGAGCCCATAGATATTTTCACTCCAGGCAAGAAGTGGAGTTAAAAGTTCCTGAGATTCCGCCAGGCATGCTCCTGTGCTGATGGCCAGGAGCCTCCAGGGAAAGTTAGGAGAGTGAGTGCGAGCAGGACTGCAACCATACAACTGGTCACGCTTTGACCTTTCTCATTAAGTGGACTGACTGGAGGAGTCACACAAATGGTGTTTTAATCATTGCATAAGTTATTAATTTAAACCAGACAAAATGTTCTTGGGAATTCTTCATTCTGTGAAGGGGTTTTTATAAACTTCCATGATTTTTCACCTAGATCTCCCTTGTTTACTTTCTTTGGGACACTGTAATATTTTATAATTTAGACTTTTCACCTTTGGAAATAAACCAGACTTGGAAAAAATTTTTGTCAGAAATTTGGATGCATTTAGTAAGCTGTGTAATTTATGTAATCAGGACTGCTAATTTGAGGAAGTAGGATGCTTGGAGCCAGGCCCGGGCCGGGTCAGCACTGGGCCTCCTGATCCCTTCTTAGTGAGTCCATGGCTTCCGGGCTGCATCTCCGTCTTGAGCCCAGTGGAATGTGGGTTTTCGTGGTACCCAGCACAGAAACACATGGCTGAAAGGGACTACATTAGAAGCCAGTTGTAGTCTTCAGACATTTAACTAGATCAGCAGAAGGTTTCTGACAGGATAACTTACTGACCAGAACTGAACTCCCTTGAATGCGGTGAATTTGTCTCAAAAGATGTGTGTAGTGGACACAATTAACCATCTGGTGTTTTTATTCCTAAAAACGACCTCGGGGAGACAGGCCATCCAGTGATGAACTAGTCAGCACTTACTCTTACCCACATTTTCTCTTGAGTTTCTCCCGTGTTCTGGAGGCTGGTTGGCTTCACTGGACTGGCAGACTCTTCCTCTGGCCACGCTCTGGGGAGGGGTGCAGAGTGCTTGTTGGAACAGGGAGAACTCTTGCTAGGCAAGAATGAGGAAGCATGGAGCGTGATCTTTACACACCACCGAATTTCAGTCATGAGGAGATGGAGCTAATACTGTGGCAGAAAGAAGGAAATGTGGAACTCCACGCTATCGGAGAGCCCCTGGGCCAACCAGTTCTGAAGCCGTGTTAACTCTCGGACTTCGTGGTTATGTGTTTCATTTATTTTAAGCCAGGCTGTGTTGGGCCTCCTCTTACAAAAACTGGAAAGGCCAGAGGTGAGAATAATTTCCCGTAATTTGATGAGTATAAGATTTCTTCTACTCCCTTTCTGTGATGCACCCCCACTTATGGCCTTGAAGTTATAAATATTCCAAACTAACGTTTTCTTCCTTTAAATTGCTTCTTTTTAAATATTGTTTTGAAGCCCCAGGAGCAGACAGTAGTAATAATAATAGCAGTAGCAGTATTACTACTATGGGTAGTGTAATAATAACAATTCTTATTGTGTGTTTCCTATTTGTTGCCACTCTCCTAAGCATTTTATGTGTATATTTTGTAATCTCTACAGTAACACTTTGAGGCCAAGATCACCATTTCCCTATTTTACAGAAGATGACAACCAAGGCAGGGAGAGGTGCCTAAGGCCACACTGTTAGTGGCTAGAACCAGACGCAGGCACAGTGGGTCAGGTCTCAGAGACCTGCATTTCACTGTCTCCAGAAGCACATTTCAACTTCTCTCTTTTTTTTTTTTTTGAGACGGAGTTTCGCTCTTATTGCCCAGCTGGAGTGCAATGGCGCGATCTCTCCTCCCTGCAATCTCCACCTCCTGGGTTCAAAAGATTCTCCTGCCTCAACCTCCTGAGTAGCTGGGATTACAGGCGCCTGCCACCACGCTCAGGTATTTTTTTTTTTTTTTTAGTAGACACGGGGTTTCGCTCTGTTGGCCAGGCTGGTCTCAAACCCCTGACCTTAGGTGATCCACCCACCTTGGCCTCACAAAGTGCTGGGATTACAGGCATGAGCCATGGTGCCTGGCCTCAACTCTCTTTAAGCAGGGAGGTGAGCTTTATGGTGGATTTGAAATTAACATTTCATTTTTTCTTTGCAATTCAAATCATGATTTATTATTATACGTACCCACAAGTACTATTCTGAGAGTCTGAACCGAGGACTCATTATATATTATTAGATCCCTTGTATTTTCATTTTTATGTACTGAATCTATCATAAATATATATTAAAATAGGTACAATAAAACTTCCCAGTACACTCGTTCATTCTATTTTGTTCTTGTAATTCCTGTAGGAGTTACTTCATGTGTTGGCAAAGGATGTTATTTGAGCCTCATGCAATGGTGAGGGCTGTGTGTTCCTTTTTGCTGGTGCTTCCGATCATCCTAACATGATCCACTTGGTATCTCTGCATGCCTTTTCCTCCCTCTAGAATTCTACTTTGTGTGTGTTGAGTAAACATTAAGAAAACATATTGAGTCTAGCTTGTACCCTTCCCATCAGACAGTTGTATCATGAACCAAAGGGACAACTTGGTTTCTTCAAAAGATTATTTATTCCTCATTTATTCTTTATTTGCTAGAACAAGCAAGCAAACAAACAAAAAATGAAGACAGAGAGCAGAGCTGGAGGTATCCGGCAGTTGCAATGATACCTCATAGGCAGATGTGGGTAACACCCTCCATGGGCACCGAGGAAGGAGAACTGTGCAGACCCCAGGCACAATTAGTGCCTGAAGTATAACTCACTGCTTACTTATATCTAGATTATATATATAATCATACTTAGTCTTACATAATCTTTTTATATAATCATATAACTTACTGCTTACTATATCTAGCTTATATATATAATCATACTTAGTTCCATATAATCTTTCTATATAATCATATACTGGATGTAGTTGGAGCTGTACTGACACATTTAGTGCTGATTTATATAATCCTTCTATATAACCATATAGTAGCTTATAGTGGGAGGAATGCCTAGAGCAGTCACAGAACAGAAGTAGTACTTGGGAAAACAGCCAGACCAGGACAAGAACCAAAGACCCAGGCGGTGGTATCCCTGCCTGAAAGGGCATACGCTGTATGGCGAGCTTGGAGCAAGAGCTTCTCCTCCTGATAAAGGAGTTGTAGTACCTTGCATCCAGTTCCTGTGGAAAGCAGGCCTCAGGCCTGAGATCCTGGAAATAATCGAGGGAGAAGAACCCCTCTGGTGTGAACAGTCATGGCGGCTGTACACCCTGTCAGTCTTTTCTCACTTCTGTGCTAGTTCAAATTATCCTCCCATAAATATCTTAAGAGAAGAGCACAAGTCTGTCAGCTCCCACTGCATTGGCTTACAGTATCTTTCTATTAGAAACCATTTGAAGTCTCCAGCCCCCAGGTAAGAAATGTGCACGACACCTGTTGCACACAGCCCATCTCCTTTCCTTGGTGACCTAATGGGGGTGGACCTTTTTTCTGTACACGACCCTCTACTACTGCGCACGGCCCAGGCCCCTGCTGTGCACGGCCCATCTCTCTGCCCAGGTGACATAATGCTGTGCTCCCCTCGCTTATGACTCACTTGATTATGTGTGTCCTATCACTAAGCCTATAGATGATGACCTAACTTACGACCCTTCCCCCTGCTTGTACCTAATAAATATAGACGCTTCTGGGCATTCAGGGCCTCATCTGTCTCTGCTCATAGGTGGTATGGCCCCCTGAGTCCAGATGCTCTTCACCAGTTCTTCAGTGTCTTCTTTACTTCTCGGATCCTGCACCTCAGCACAGCATAAGGGACAACCCACAACCCTGTGGGGCTAACAGCCCTACAGGCAAAGAAGAAAGCAGGGGTGGCTATCAGGGAAACCTAAGGTGCAGTGTTCCATTTTGGGCGGCTGGCGTGAGATTTTCATCTTCTTTTCTGAGTGTAGTAGAGGCAGGGAGAGAGATGTCCAGAGTCCGTACCATCAGTCAGAATCCAAGTAGGAGAGGGGTGTCTGGGGACTGCATTGTTCTCTGCCCATCATATTCACCACCTGCTATGTTCCCTGCCCACCATGTTCTCCATTCTTGATGCCAGGTTCTCCCGCTGGCCATGGCCCTCTTGCCTGCCCTGTTCTTGGCTTGCTGCAGTCTGTCTTCCTTTGTGTGTCATGCTTTCTGCTCGCAGCAGTGTTCCCCTGCCTGCCCTGTGTCCCCACCTCCATGCTGCCAGTCACATCCCCGCACAGGCCCCGGCCTTCACCAAGGGTTCTCCACAACCTTGCACTTCGCTTCCTGCTCCCTCCCCGCACCCTCTCAAGCCACCAGTTATTAACATTGGCAAACACCCTTTCATGTAAATTAAATCCTACTCACACATACATTTCAACTCATACTTGTCTACGATTTGGATTTACGGTAACCACTGGTTTTCACACTACTCCTAATTCAAGGAGATAATCCCTGCCAAGTGTGGTGAACAGAAAGGGTGGTAAAAGGAGTTGAAGGTCTCCCAAGAAAACACTGTCTCTTTCACAGTTTGGTGTAAATACCATCACCTCTGCTCTCCTGTGTGTTCTTTGTCCTTTGACATCTGAGGTTTCTGAGGCTTTACTTTAAGGAGACTTTCTATGGTTGAACGTATTAGAAAAAAATAAAAAGAGTATTCATGACTCTGTTGTTCCAAATGATTTTTCCTGGTACATCAAAAAATAATCTTTTTAGTTACTGTTTTTGTTTAAAGCCATAGCAACATAATTGAATTACAGTTGTGAGTAGCCATTTTGCAGAACTTTTAAAAATATCGATCCAAATCAGTTTACCGTAGTACTTTATAACACTAGGATTAAATACTCTTTGACAAAAGTATTAATTGCTGACAAGTGCAATTTGGAGAGGCGGTTTTGAGGAGCCTTGGCTGGTGTCCCGGTGCCTGCTGTTGAGCGCTGGCATGGCCCAAGGAGCTCTGGTAACCAGGAGGTGGGGGAAACCAGAGCATGCTGACTTGGCCCAGCCTCCTCTGAAGTTCGGAGCCTTTCTGTGCCTTTCTCCTCATGCCTGTCAGGACATGACAGGACTTACCATGGCTCCACCTCCCAGAGTTGTGCTGGGATGAATGGAGTCAGCCGAGTTAGCCCCGGATGAGGGGTGAGGCTCATGACAGGGACTCCTTCCTCACTTCCTGCTATGGTTTGAATATCCCTCCAAAATGCATGCTGAAATTTAGTTGCCATTTTAACAATAAGAAGAGGTGGGACCTTTAGAAAGGTCTGCCCTCCTGAATGGATTAAAGCTGTTATCTTGGGAGTGGGTTCGTTATCACAGGCATGGATTCTTTATTAAAGAGTGTTTGCCCTCCCTTCTCCGCCTTTCCCTGACCTCTCTCATCCTCATGGGATGACTCAGCAAGAATGAGTCACCAGATGCTGGAGCCTTAATTTGGACTTAGCCCCCAGACTGTAAGAGAAATTTCTCTTCCTTGCAAACTACCCAGTGTCAGGTATTTTGTTATAGCAGCACAAAATGGACGGAGGCACCTCTTCATCGCATCATGTCCCTTGCAGAGACTGCTCAGGCTTCTATTCAGAATTACGTCTCTGCTGGTGTATTCAGTCCAGAAGAAGTTAATTGTTACTTGACTCAAATTTATTTTATTTTAAAATTAACTTTCAGTAAGTGTGAACTTTTGGGAATGGACAGTTTCACCACAATGAGGGCACAGAACTGTTCTATCTCCCCAAAGCTCCCTGACGCTGTTCCTTTATAGTCACACTGTCCCTTCACCCCTAACCCCTGGTACCCACTCCATGACTCTAGTTTTGTCTTTTTGAGAATGTGATATAAATGGAATCACGGAGTATGTAACCTCTGAGACTGGCTTCTTTTACTCAGCATAATGCCTTTGAGATTCAGCTAGCTTGTTGCATGGATCGGTAATTTGTCTTTTTACTGCTTGGTAGTAGTCCATTGTATAGAGCTCTAATGGATAGGCCTGGCTGAGTCATCCCCCATGTCTCCAAGTCGCTAGATATGTCAGTGAAGTCAGCCTGGTCTCTCCAGAAGAGCCCCCTTGCCAGCTGAATACCACCAAGTGGCCTCTGCGGTGCCATGTGGAACAGAGAAGTCACGCAGCCAAACTTTGCCCAATTTCCCCTGCTACAGAAAAGTGAGACATAAAGAAGCAGTGGCTGCTTTTACCCACTACGTTTGGATTTGTCTGTTCCATGATTGTGGATAACCAGAATGCATCCCAGTGGGTATTTAAGCTTCACAGGAATAAGGATCACATCTCTTGACAACCTAAAACTTTGGATCCAGTGGTGCTCAATAAGTGTTTTTATTTTTTAAAACCAATTTCCTCTCTATGCTTGGCAAGACACTTTATAAAATGTGTGATAGTGATGAGGACATGGAGTTATCTCGATAATTTTCTTATCTTAAAGATAATAGCTACCAAATACTGTTAAGTATGTTACTCGTGGACTCCCTCGTGAGTTGTGGGGACAATAACTGGAGTCCTTTGAGGGCCTGGGAAGAGGAATGAGCATGGGAGATGCTTTGGGCAGAGTGCCAGCCTTGTTATTGGCTTGGCTTCGTCCTCTATCCCTGCAGGCTCTCTTGCCTGTAGTTATTCTGGAATGGGTGTTTTGGGGCCTTGACTCTTCCTCAATGAATCCCATCCTTCCTGGTCCTTCATCATGGTCCTCTCAATCATCGCAGGTGTCTCCCTCACAGTGCAGGGAATGAGAACACGGATGCTGCAGCCAGGCAGGCTGACATTTGAATTCTGCTTTTATCACTTACTGGATATGTAAACCTTGAAAAGTTTTCTAAATCCCCAGAACTTCAAATTTCCCATCCATAGGATGTGCATAAAGTACTCACAGGATTGTTTTGAGGATTAGGTGCAGTGAGGCATGTGGAGCCTGCGGCCTGGGCTGCAGGCAAAGGCCCAAGAGCTCTCCGTCTCCATGGAGCAGGGTCCTGGGACCAGGGATATGAGGAAGGAAGGAGCCCAGTGGTTTCAAGGAATGGAAGAAGGGCCAAGTAGTTGGAGCACGGAGCCTGATGGCAGAGGGACATAAAATGAGGTTTGGGAAACTCATAGGGACTTAATCAGGTGGGGTCTTGCAGCTGCATTGAGGATGCCAATTTTTCATTCTAGGAGCAATAGTCAGCCAGGGCTGAAGGGCTGTGATGTGGCTAGTTTTGTTCTTTTAAAATTTAGACGGCAGGGTTAGAGGTGTGCAGATTAAAGGTATGCAACAGAGGATTCACAGCAGCTTAGGCAAGAGCTGATGGTGGCTGGTACTAGGGAAGTAATGGTGAAAAAGTACAACTTAGAAGAGAAAAATCCGCTAGGTTTAGGGATTGACTAGATGTCTGATGGTGCAGGTTGGGGAATGTGAGGGAAAGAAGACATAGAAGATGATTTCTGAGTTTCTGGCTTCTGCAGCTGGAGGGATAAGGTGCCACTCAGTGAGATGGGACCAAGGAAGAGAAGCAACTGGGAGTGCCATGAGGTCAAGTTTGCATATTCAGGAAGAGGGGCCCTCGGGACTTATGACGGGAGATATTGAGGAGACACATATATTCAGATTCAGAGCTCAAGACTAGGTCTATGTAGAGATGTACCTTTGGGAGTCAGCTACAGGCAAGTGGTAGATGTGTATTAGGGTAATTAATGCTCATTTTTGAAACAAACCCTGGAAAATCTCAGTGGCTGAACGTATAAAAGTTAATTTCTTGCTCTCACAAAGTCTGTTGTGGGTCAGAATGTTCTCCTGAATGGCCATCTTCCAAATGGTGCCGTCAGGATCTGAATTCCAGAACAAAGGGGTGCAGGATGTTTTATGGTGTATGCCACTTCCATCCTTGTCCCATAAGCTGGAACCAGTCACGTGGCCCTAACATAACTGTAAGAGAAGCTGGGAATTACAGTCATTCTATGTGCCCCACAAGAGGAACAGAGGTCAGTGAGCATCTAGCCAGGTAACCATGGTAACGAATGTTGTTATGAATGAGAACCCCTTGGGAAGAGAAGACAGAGTTAGAAGATGAGGACCTTATTAAGGACTGGCCTTTGAGTCATCTGTACATATACAGACAGTTAGAAAAGGGTAGACTGCAAAAGTTTTAGGAGTACCCAGAGATAGAGGAGAACAACTAAGAGAATGTGGAGTTAGGGAAACCAGGAGAAGTACGAGAAAGTGAGGAGTTTGAAAACCATCCACTGAAACCAGTTACATGGAGCGCATTGATGACTCGAGGGAACACGCTCTCGGGGAACTAATGAAGGCAGAAATCTGTTTGGACTGCATGGAGTGTCGGTGAAATGTGAGTCAACAAAAGTGAATCAGTTCTCTTGAGAAGCTTGATGTTTAGTGGGAGACAGTGGGATGGTGGCTAAAAGGAACATTGCTGTTGAGGCATTTTTTGTTTGCTTTTTGCTTTTAAGATGGGAGAGATTTGAACTTGCTTAAATGTTGAAATTTCAGAGAGAGAGAGAGAGAGAGAGAGAGAAAGAAAGCACAAGCGAAAAATAGGAGAAGAAATCTGTGATGATTCACAATCCCTGGGAATATGAAAGGGTTAAAACTTCAAGTACTGAATTTATCCTGTGAGCCTCCCATCCAAGCTACCTCCAGCTACGTCTTCCTAGCCTTCTGCAGAAAAAGGAGAGGACCGGCCTGTCAGCCCTGTAATTTTGATTACTGTTGAAATTTCTCCTGTTAGACAACACACACTGTTCAGTGCTGCAGAGATTCATCACTTAGACCAGAGCCCCCCACCAGCCCTAACCCAGGTGATGGAGAAGTGGGTGGGGCTGGGGGTGGTGCTGGTGGTGGGGGGAGGTGGGGGTGGTGGGGGGTGGTGGTGGGGGAGGAGGTGGGGGTGGTGGTGGTGGCGGTGGGGGTGAGGTGGGGGGGTGGTGGCGGTGGGGGGGGAGGTGGGGGAGCTGGGGGTGGTGGTGGTGGGGGGGAGGTGTGGGTGGTGGTGGGGGGGGGAGGTGGTGGGTTTTGTTGGGGGTGGGTGCGGGT